>JBBPOR010000471.1:0-22278 GCA_038091555.1 Leccinum sublutescens | reverse complement strand
ATCAAAGCCGCGGCGCGCCTCGAGTTGGCAAGGTTCCTGCATCGCTTTGTATTGCATGACGATGGCAAGACCCGAAGAACATCGTCGTCCGTCCCACTGTGCGCTCAGGAAGAAGTACTATACGTGGTACATTCTTACAAGTTCCTACCTGTAAGCCCTGCTCACATTGACATTATTCCGGCGTTCTGCTGTTATGTTTCGGAGATCTTCCGTGGTACCTGGTACAGCATCCGCGTGGCGTTAACATCTTATCACCGCCACCGCATCATCCCAAACGACTCAAGTTGCGAGCCCTTCGGACTCGGTACTTATGCACATAGATCATATCATCCCTGCTGAGCATATACCGTGTTCGGTAAGGGTGTGCCGAGCGGATGGAAATATACATTCCAGTGCTGCTGCTCCACACGCTCCCTCCGCGCGGTCCAATAGAAAACTCTGGGACGAACACGTATTTGTACCTCGCGCAGGCAGGAGTTCATTGCCTTACCCTTTTCTCCTTCCTTTCGAGACGTGCGTTCCCTTCCCTTGCTCACTGTTCCGCGTGATGTTGATACTGATCTATTGCTTTTTGCTTCGTTGTTTAATGCACAGTCGTTATTCATTCAATTCTCTGTCAGCTCCTAGTGCCTGCTCGCAAGCGCCATGAATTCCTTACGAAGCCAAAGCCAAGTTTCACCCGAGCAAGATGAGAAGTCAATCGCAGTCGCACGGAGCACGCTCTCTGGAAACCCGGCGGCGTTCGAGTCACTGCAGACTCTCCACGAACAAACCGATTATCCGATCAGAACCAAAGACAAGGGTGACGATGATGATGATCTAGAACTCAACAAGGGAGTAGAATTGACGGGAAAGTATGCCAAGTACGCAGGCGAAACGCCCGATGGGGGTCTCAAGGCGTGGACGGTCGTTTTTGGGTATGTGGGCTACCGTTTCTTCGCCAGTTCGCTTTTGAGTACTGACGACGATGACGACGACGTGCAGGGCTGCCTTGACTACGTGCGCAGCGTAGGTACCTTTTTGTTAGTCTTGCCGGTCTCAACTGACATGATTAAACAGGCTCGGATACGTAACTGCATGGGGGGTGAGACTCCCGATTTCAGGATCAGTGAATGGGGGCTGACGTCATTATGGTCTAGATCTTCCAAGAATACTATCAAACAAATACACTCAAGAATGAGAGCTCCTCGACCATGTAAGTCTCCTTGGCGTCTGGTCGTTCGTGTCGTTGAAGTTTCTCGCAGAGCATGGATCGGTTCCGCTCAGGTATGCTTGCGCGATTGTCATCGTCGTCGTGGAGACTACTGACGTTCACTCACAAATCGGCTCCTGCTTGATATAATTTTCTTTGAACTGGTGCAATCGTCACCCCTCCTCGACATTTGCGCCTCAAGTATGCCCTCATCTTCTTCCCGGGGTTGATCACTGGGCGAATGTTCGACACTGGGTTTTTCAAGATACCGTTCATCTTTGCAAGTTGTCTCTTGGTCGTGTGCACGTTCCTCATCGCCGAATGCAAGGTGTATTGGCAATTTTTCTTGGCGCAGGCGTTGGGCATCGGGGTGAGTCTTTGCCTTTTATTTCCGTTCCGTACGTGCTCATTCCTGCCATGATGTTGCGATTCTCCGCGGAAACAGATCGCGAGCGGTATATTGTTCGGGCCCGCGCTGGGGATCATATCACACTGGTTCGCGAAACGAAGAGGGCTGGCGCTGGGCGTCTCTGCTATCGGATCGTCGGTCGGAGGGGTGATATTTCCTGTTGCAGCGCAGAATCTCATACCTCAAGTCGGGTACGTGTGTTATTTCCTCTCCTTAATTTGCGTGATTTTCATTGTCGACCTTTCAGATTTCAATGGACGATGCGTATCATCGGGTTCATGCTGGCATTCTTACTCATAATAGCAAATTTTGTGAGTAAATTTGGGACTGGGAGGAAGTATTGTTGATGGCGGATGACACAGACGATGGATAGACGCCTGCCCCCCGTGAAAGCGAAGGATAGCATGTTCAACTTGACGGCACTCAAGAATCCGGCATACGCTGTTTATTGTATTTCTGGAGTCTTTACATTCCTTGGGTTGTATACTGGTGAGTTTGTTGTCTGCTGTTTTGTCATTTTCGAAGCGTCGAGATGCATGACTCACGCACGTCGTCGAACAGTGTTGACCTACATGCCTGTGAGCGCCATCCAAGTGGGCATCTCGAGCGACTTTGCGTTTTATTATGTTGCTATCATCAATGGCTCCTCTGCTTTTGGACGTATCTTGGCGGGATTCCTCGGGGATAGGATAGGTCAGTGTTAGCCTGCAACTTACAGAGCGGGTGTCTCTGATCTTATGCTTCGATAGGTGCGCTCAACGTCATGATCCCATTTACCATCTTGTCGGCCGCCATGACATTCGTATGGCCCTTTGTAACAAGCCAAGGTGGGCTCGCCGCAATCGGGGTGGTATACGGGTGCGTGATACGATGTTCATAATGTCGTTCGTTATGTGAACGCTGACAATGATACTTTCTGACAGTTTTTCGTACGGGACGTACATCTCTCTCCTTCCCGTTCCTGCCATGGCCATGGGTCCCATCCAAGATGTTGGTCGTCGCATGGGACTGTTCCTCAGTTTCGCCGCTCTAGGTGCGCTCGGTGGGCCGCCGGTATGCGGGGCTATCAATGTCGCCACAGGTAGTTTCGTGGGTGTGGGCTGGTACGGAGGTAAGTAGCGGTTACCTCTCTCTTGTCCGATGTTGATGAGTGGTGTGAATTAGGTGCTACCTTGCTGTTCTCAGCTGGCCTGTTAGCGTTAACGCGATATCTCCATCTCGGCACATTGATGGGCAAGTTTTGAAAAATGTCTGTTTTTCTTGAACGTACTGGAATTACAATTTGCATGACACTTGTCGGTTCTAGTTACGGATGTGTGCTTGAATTGGTGTGCGTTACAGTGTAAAATCCTTGCAATTGATATGACTGATGCTGACATGATGCGTTTTGCATATTCCTATACCCCGCAGGTCCAGGCATTAATTGTCCGGCTGTCGGGCTCCCGCGATATTTCTTGATTCGTACTACGGACCTACGGTGCAAAACATAGGCTAGTTTTCTTTCAAGTGACACTACAAGTAGCTAAACTTCTTGGAGGTATATACTACATACTGTAACCATATTCGTTATAATGCCATAAATTATGTGCTTTTCCTGATTTGAATTTACTGCACAGATTTGAAAGAAAAACCTCTACGTGAATGCGTGTTTGCATGCAATTGAATTACCTTGCTGGTAAGGTGCTCATGCATACTGTGTTCAACACAGCCAACGTCTCGACGGCGTGCGTGACCGACGAGCGGAGAATTTTCGAGGTACATGATTTCGGTGTACCTAGAGTGATTCATGTCACCCCGAGGAGACGACGATGACAGAGCATTCAACGAGAAGCAAGAATCTTACGCGTATATCTGTTTCAACATCGACCCGAGACCGTCCAAGAATTCCTGCGTTCCTTCGCCAGATCGGAGACTTATACATCTGACACCAACACTCTCCCCGCATCCGTCTATCTCCCGAAGAACGCCTCCGCCGCCAGCTCTCTATCCAGCGCCGCCACGAACGCGAAGAACAAGACGCCCTCCACGAAGAACAAGAAACCGAAGCACGACGTCGACGCGAAAAAAGAAGAGTCGGAGCTCCAAGCCTAAAGTGCAGGACAAGTTGCTCGTTCTCCTCAGCGTCATCTTATAGACGTCTTGGATACCCCCACTCCTTATGCTTATGTAGCGATAGTCTTTGTATACCAGCGTCGATGCGCTCTTTCTGAATGGAGGAATTAAACTTGGGTTCATTATTTACATAAATAATTTACTGTCAACTGCAAGTCAACTGGGTGCCTAACTCGCGTACCTCAAACATTCTGACCGCACATAGATATTGTACAACGCCCTCCAAAGATCAACGTTCAGCGCTCAAACACCGTCCTAATTCTGTCCTGTGCGATACCTGTACAGAAACAATCGATTGGTCCGTGTCCGCGAAACCGAAGAAAAACAGAAAAGAAAAGAAAGAAAAGGCAATGCGTACCAAGGTTGATTAATGATTCCCCGCGACCCGGGGCCAACAACCCCGTCACGTTCTCCGCCTGCGTCTCGTACCTCACGCCCTCGTATTCCATCCTGCCGATCGCGCCCGCTGCTAGTAGAACTGATCGACACCGACCGAAACAGAAAAAAAATGTGTTCCCGGAGCGTACCTGCAAATGTTGTACCCATCCAGTACGATGCGTGGTGATCCGACACAGGCTACAATTTCGTGAAGAACAGTCGCTGAGGGTGCTTGAGACTCGGAAATGCTCCATTCGCGAAGCTAACTCGCGTTGGCAAAGTATCCATCTACGTGGCTCCGGAAAGAAACTCCACTCTGAGCCTCAATCAGAATCTCCGGAGGATTTGTCAAAGTAACGACGCGAATTTTCAGCTTGTTAAGGATCCTAGAGAAGCAAAGCTCGAAGTTGCGATGGAGAGTAGTCGCATCTGTTTCAGAATACTTGATCAGCGGACGAAAAGATCGGGTTAACAAGACTTCCCTCCACGGCCACCCTCGAAACAGTACATCATGTTCTCAGTGCTGCAGCGCACTGTTATTGGTACCTTCCCCACACGAACGGTAGCGTACACACTAACCGCAAGGTGGACGTCAACTTCTACGAGCTGGGGTCGGAAGACGACGACGACATGTTGCCACACAGAATCTCGGTTGGACAAGGATTCTGTCTGAAGGACTCAGTGGATGATTCTGTTAACATCAGTTTTGTGGTGTGGCCCGTGAAAAACAATACACTAGAGGCAAGGGCACGTTTGTGGGGGCGGGAAATTGAGTTGTGACAAACGAATCGATTGAAATGGTACAGCAGTATCTTACAAGCGAAAAAGACCACGTTCCAGCCCAACCTGTTTCAATGCATCAGCACCCCTCTCGGCTTCCGTAACGACTCTGCGATACCCAGGAACGTCTGCGCGAGCTGGACCTATATCGACCGAAATCCAGTAAACATATTTTGCATGTACCGTAACCTAGAAAGTACGAGACACGTGCACTCACCGTATCGAGCGCTTTTGTGTACGAAGAGAGAACAGTCGCACCCACAGGTGTCAACGGATCCCTCGGGGCGACGTTCTGAGCATCGCGCGCAATGTCGGCCATGCGACGCAGGTGCATTGAAGAACCGTCCGGACCGAATGACACCGAGTGGAAGGATACCGCTTTGCTGTGATCACAAAACAGAGAAAGCAGCTCAGCTCCCAGTAGGAAGAAAGGCGAGACAGATACTTACCCAAGTCGGATAGCCGTACGGCACAGATCCTGCATGACTCCGTCACCGATGCTGCATTCACCAACGGAGAGGAAGACGATGACCGGGAGTCTGGACCAGTGGTTGGTTCGCTTGTTAAAAGGAGCATCGGATGCGAACAACGACATGACATCTACCTTTCTGTGCTCCAGTTTTGCTCCATGATGGCTTGCGCTTGCTCAATCGCGGGACCGAAGTTGGTGCCTCCGTTCGCTCCAAACCCGAGGAGGGCATCCAGTAGCTGATCTGGTGTGCTCGCAAAATCATTCACGATTGGACTCCTCACCCCATGATCAAACAAGACTACGCTGTATGCGTCCCGTCGTGCAGCATTTGAGTTTGCAATCGCTGTTGCACGTGCCATCCAGAAACTATGCAGAGATGAAAGAACCGCGCCATATCTGTTGTTTGAGCGAGCACTGATCCGAGAAGTCACTGGTGTATTGGGGAGCGGTTTCCGATCATCGTAAGCCATAGAGCCGGAGCTAATGGTGTGTGCAAGGCGGTGAGTAATCTACCCCTAGTAGTCAGAACGTAGCTTACTGATCAGCGACAAAGATCCTGTCAAAAGTCAATTACTTGAGTTGCACGTGTACTCAAACGGATGAATGGACGCACACGTGGAAAGCTTGTTGCATCACGACAGGATTCCTGCACAAAAATTGATGTCCGTCATGTGAGATATAACCTGCCGCCGCCGCCGCCGCTGTAGGATTTAACGGTGCATGGAAGAGGGGTAACCCGGGTAAGGCGCAGTAAGATGGTATGGCTGCACCACCGCCAGCAGCCGTATGCTCGGGACCTTTCAATCATGTTCGTGAGACAGCCCCAAATTGAAAAAGGGAAGAATTGCATACCTGGACACATGGCATCACTTGTAACGTGTCAATTATCTATCGCTGCCTGAAGAACATCGACTTACCATTTAGCAAAGTTGGCTTGCTCCTCCCTGGAGTACGGGTCCTTGAAGCCTGTCCATGAGGAAAAATGATGAATCGAGATAAATCAGTCAGATGTTCACTCACCGCTCCGCTTCCAGAACAGACTGTGCGTGAGGAAGTCCTTTGGTTTGTCAGGATTGGGCTCAATTCTCTTTGTGAGGTGCTCCAGTTCATTATTGCCGCCACAAGCTGCCTCGTCATCTGCGCGACAAAAGTCAATATGAACGTGCCGACCTATCGCCGAGCAAACAAGGTTACACATCATCGGTGCACCTTCGTCATTGGTAGAAAACTTGCGCTCTTCTATTTCCAGC
Source organism: Leccinum sublutescens (assembly GCA_038091555.1). NCBI lineage: Eukaryota > Fungi > Basidiomycota > Agaricomycetes > Boletales > Boletaceae > Leccinum > Leccinum sublutescens. The sequence continues at coordinate 15,685 of JBBPOR010000471.1, read as the reverse complement.
GGGACATCATCCGGCCCATCAACAGTCCAGCGAGCACGCGACATGACTCCGTGGCGCGTCTCGTGTTCTTGTTGTGGATGACCTTTCGAAAAGCAGTTAGCACACGGTGGATCCTAGCTTCACGCGCCTGCAGCTTACCAAGAGGCAGCGTGCAAAAGTAACCACAGTTTTCGCATCTGGAAAGACGGTGAGTGGACAAAACGTGAATAGAACATTCGCCAGTCATACCTTGCTTCGCAGAAATGAATGACCTTCTTGTCCAGACTATGGTTGTGGGGTCCCTTGTGCTTCGTCGCGCCTGGTGGGATTGGTTTGATGCATTTTAAGCGCTTCGCAACTGTCATTTCGGCACACTGTAAGATCACCACGACAAAGAACAGAAAAATGGGACGAACCCTGAGAATACTGCAAGAGAATCAATATCAGAATGGCTGTTCGAGGTCAAGGACATACTTTAGTATACTGGAACGTTTCATTTCGGCCCGTGAAGGTCGCCTCAATGGAGTGCGGCGCAGTTTCGATCTCGCATATTCCTGGGGCACTACAAGTGGCAGCACACAAATGTTCTTGTCTGTAATTCTCCTGTCAGCAATAAATCTTGCGTCAATTGCAACATTTTACATACCCGCATAGATGTATCGCGCTTGAGTCCAGACCGTGCATGTGGTCTTGATCTGCACAAAGACGTTTGCACAATTGGCACTGGATAGAACAGAACCGGGCATCGCATTGATGAAAAGTATGGTGGGCGTCGCTTCAAACGTGCATAAGCTCCTGCAGAGTAGAAATATGAAATAAATCTACCTTGGAATTCGGCATGTCCCAGGACACGAATATACACTGCTGTCGACAAGCGGAATGTCGGATAGATCGCATGGCTACAAGAGTGTAGCAAGTGTAGCATCAGAATGTAAACGTACAAACACTCGAGGCAGTTGGAAGAGGCTCACCTTCCCACAGGCATGGACAGGAGCCGCACAGAGATGTTCCTCGTCAGAGTGATCGATCACCTTTTCTCCGTGAGACTCGAACCAATATTTCGAAGCAAGGCACGCACCTCCGCGCACACGCTCAGGCAGCCATGTCTTCCGGAAAATTTGCACGGTTTCCCACACAAATGCTGGTTTGCAACACAGCTATAACCGAGGTCTGATCAGCAACGCTTTCACCCAATGCGACAAAGGCTTACATATGCTTCCCCGCATGTCCAGCGCTATCGCAAGGTGCTCAATACTATGCATATGCCATCACGACCCAAACATCACTTACCTCATTGTACACGGTCGATACTCTGTGGACTCCATCTCCAAACAGAAATCGCACTCGTGCACGCACATATGATCAGATTGGCAGTCGTGCACACCTTCGTGCGCCCGACCCAGTACGCACTGCAGCTGACATCCTGCGCACGTCAATCCACACAACTGGACAGTGCTCCGCAAGTCCACGATTGAACTCTCGAAGTGACGTTTCAGTTCGTCGATGCTCGCGTGGCTGCCACCACTACCACCAACACTTTGGAATCGCGTTAGATTCTGATCGAACCATTCGCGCACGTGGGCGATCCGCAAATCTACAATGTTCTCGAGATGTTGAGTCAAACCTGCAATCCATTCGTCTTCAGTGATGTGTTGGCGGGAAGCGTAGTCGTCCCAAGCCGTCCGGAGTACCACCAGCATGCGTTCACGGGAGGTTGACTGATCGCTGCCAATCCCAATGAACAACTGGTAGGGTGTATCTGGCAGGTCGACCGGCTCGTCAGTGTCTAGGTTCTGCAGTGACGATCAAAGTATGAGTGGTAACACAATATTATGTCATGAACATAGGTCACCTTCAAAGGCTCTCGTTCAGGATCGATCTCCGCATAGCCAAAGGCAAGCGCATCTGCGAGGAGGGTCGAAATAAGCTGTGCGCGATGAGAGGCCATGGTTTCTAAACACGAAACCTATTACAGCGCTTTTCAAAGCCGCGACTTCTCGCGGGTTCTTCTGTCGAGGGAATCCGGCCGATGCCGAGGCGCGACTCGCGACTTTACTTTCGGAAGCCGGGAGGACGTTATCGCGCATTCGAAAAGGAAGGCAATAATGCGACTTGAATATACACAGGACAGGTAAGCTATACGGTCGACTCGGAATCAAGGAACGAGAGGGAGGGCTGACAGTACTAGTATGATACAGGATGGCGAGACGAAAAGACGAAGCGCTGCTGCCAGTGCGGACCACTGACTCGGAAGAACTACTAATATGATACAGGACACGACGATTAGGGAGAAACGACGAAACAAGAATCGAACGATTAGGGTAAGGAAGAAGAAGAGCACGTGCAGGTCACCAGCGCGACTCTGCGAACGCTCGACAAACGTGCCGAGGGCGGAACGGGAGAGAAAAGAGCAAACTGGACGAGAACGAAGAAGGGGCGAAAGGAAGGACGGACGTGAACGAAGCGACCGTCGTCGCGGTCGATTAAGAGCAGACTCGCTCGCTGTTACTACTACCTAGGGGAAGAAAGAAGAAGAGAACGAGAACGAGAATGAGAAGGGAAGAGAGAACGCTGAGAACGAACGAGCAACGGTCCACACTCACGGCTCTTGCCGCGGACCGTGACTCCCTGGCAGCACCACCGAGACTCCACGAAGGGATCTCGTGGGTCGATATCGCGTTGCATCTGCAAAAACAAAAAATATATATAGTACAATATTTTAGTGTTTTTGGTAAATGAGTTTGGGTCAAGCCATGGTTCATTTGACATCTGGGGCACAAATTTACCACAACACCACTATAAAAAGATGCGGTAAAACATACACTATCATCAGGAAATTTTTAAAGAAATGATCATTTAATATATAGCTTTAACTACCATATAAAGCATATATTATGCATCAAAATTGCATGTTCATAGATAATGTTATTTAATCTCTCGGAGGGTTGAGAGGTTAGACCAAGTATTATCAGTATGTTAAATTCTGTCTATATGTAGAAGCTTACCATTCTTACAGTGTTTCTGTACCCCCTTAGGGTTATGCTAACGGTTGGCTTAGAAATGACACCCCTTGGTGCGCATTCCGGGCACCTGCCTGGATGCGCGACCTCTGCATACAAAATGAACTAGTGTAAAATACCATCTCGATACAGAATATGAGGGGTTATATATATAATATTGTTCCAAAGAGACAGAATATATCATATTGTAATATGCTATACATCTACCACTAGTATAGACAACTGTTACAAACACTCGATACTATAAACAATGTGCCTATAAATGATATCAGACAACCACATGACTACACAAGTGATACATAAGTCAGCATTTTTCAGCGTGTCAAGAAACAGTAGCAGATTATATGTATAAACACTTAGAACGACCAGAACATACACTATAAATGATCGACTCGATCGAGATCAGTACATTTACTGGTGATAGTCCATACCAATGTGTGTATATAAATAACTACAAACATCCACATCGGTACATCCACATCAAACACAATTCACAATTCCTATATGTATTTTGACATGGTAAAGAGTGTATTTATGGTCAAAAGCATCAAGAATGTATCGATTTATAGTGTAAAATTATGCATGTCTACCTGCGCATTCTGGAATACTACCAAAATGCGCAGGTAAACGTGTACAAACAACCATAATATTGAGTATATTTGATACCACGATTTTACCACACTACGTTGCGCATTTCGGAACACGACCGAAATGCGCAGGTAGATATACGAAAATACAGTAGCGTGTGGTTGCGCATTCATGGACATGTCCTGGATGCGCAGAATGTTATATAAGCAAGCTGACATAATAACCCGTGACCTGTCAACGCTACATTAGGACGCTGACATAATATGTATCAGAGAACCCCGCGCGAAACGTCCCTTCTATCTGATCGTTATCACCACCATCAAGATTCTCGACCTTCGCAATGCCGCCAAAGAAGTCTCCAGCATCGCCGAAGCGTGGAGGTCGCGCTGTCAAATCAGGATCGCCGAAGAAGGGGAAAGGCGGAAAGTCGAACGGAAAAGGGAAAACAGTGCGTATGAATATTTCTTATCGATGTCGAGATCTACTAACGATATAAAGACTGTTGCTAAAGGATTACTGGCCAATCAGGCCAGCCCAAACACCAAGAACGCGTTGGACGAGAAGGCCATCAGTCTTCAAAAGAAAGAAGAAGCGGCGACCGCGGCGTTGATCGGATACGCTCGTTTCGACATCATCGAGAACCCACTCGGCTTCGGCAAGTGGAATCGCCGAAGGATCAAGGCTCGGGAATCGAAGAAGCTACTGGAGTCGTTCCATAGCGAAGGTTGCAACAGGTTCACGCCGAAGAACTTTATTCCGATCATCATCAAGCCTAACTACGTCGAAGAGGGTACCTACTCGACCAATCCGACTCTTCAACAAGATCTCCCTATCTTCAAACTTTCAAGCGAAGCGCCTGAAGGCTTCACCATCCTTTCCGCGAGCGGACAACACCGTGCCGATGCACTCGTGAAGTGGCTCGCCTCTCAGCGATCGGACCTTAGGAAGCTGAATGGGGAGGCCAAAGGAATCTTGAAGATGCCAGAGGAGGAAGCGCAGTCCTCCGGCCTCATCAACGAGTACAACCGCAACCTCAAACCTCGAATCGACAATCTCAAGTCCGTGATCGGACTCGGGGGTCAATGGGGAGTTAGGATCTACGACGCTAGTAAGTACTACTACAATCTCTATAGTCTCAATGTTACGCATTCCGGGCATGGGCCTAAATGCGTACGCTTATCTGCGCATTCTGGCCTATGTCCGGAATGCGCAGATATATACGTCTATTTACTACACTTTCATGTGTGTAAATATAGAGTGTATATCTGCGCATTTTGGAACAAGACCGAAATGCGCAGATACAGCGTTACGTTTTATAACGATAGAACACTAACAAATATGTACATTTCTACAGATAAAATGTCGAAGAAATTGCTACTCTACGTGTCACAAAACGAACGTGAACATGTCTACCGTGAAGGTGCCGAAGAAGGTCTTATCCAACAGTTCGAGGATATGAGAGCCGAGGAGGATATCTCTTTGAGTGTACCCGAAGATCCTCACACCAGCAAAGGCAACAAGGCGAAGGTGTTCGAGCTCCTCTCCCAAGACTACGTGAAAGGGATGATGGAATGTCTTCTCGACGGCGGTGGACACTTCGTTCACGATGCGTCGTTCAAGCTACACAAATTCCACGAAGAGATGATGTCTCCATACGGTGGTGTAAGTTTCTATATCGATATCGATATGTATATACCATTATATTCATATATCTAACTATTATATCCCTAGTTCCTGTCCGCGATTGCGAGGATGTTACAGAACCGCTTGTTGGCTTGTTTCAACGACTTCAAATTCACCAACGATCAATACGAGGATCTTGTCGACAAACTGAAAGATAGCGATCCCGAACAGGTTAAGGAAGCGAAGAAAGAGATCGCAAGGATAAAGACTAGCCTTCGAAAAGCCGGTCCCTTGGAAGACGCCTTGACCGAGGATCACTTCGAGGCTTTGAACGAAGTGTTCGATAATTATTTCCCGGATACCCATTCGACTTACCAAACGTTCGGAGACACAAAGTCCCATTCGCATAGCGTGGCTATGGCTGGTTATCGTGAAAGCGCAGCCGAGAGCATCGAAGAAGTCGTCAAACAGCTCAGGGAGGATGGCAAGCTTAAGGGAATGAGCACCGACGACATCGATGCGATGGAGCAAGCACCCGCGAAAATGCGTCTCCTCATGGACCCGTATTGCGTTTCGAACCTGAGGGACTTTGTTCATATCCCTTTCTTCACGCGCTCTTGTTACTCTGTTATCAAAAAGAAATTCAAGGCAGTACAGGACAGTATTGTCGAGGTGAGTCACGTCTTGGATCGATTTCGGTGTCCTCCTCGTGATGAAATGCGCTACGTCGGTGTCTCTTTTATACGTGTCTCTTTTTGATGTCTACGCTGCGCATTTCTGACATGTTCCCAAATGCGCGACGTCAGCGTCACATTTCTTACATTAGTATTATCGATCCTACGTACTAGTGTTCTGCGCATTCCTTCCAAGTTCCGAAATGCGCGATAACACAGTACGATTCAGTATAGATATATTTCGATGTATACGTCGCGCATTTCTTCCTTGTTCCCAAATGCGCGACATCATCTTCGATTTCGTTCGTACGCTTCGGTGTGGTTGTTTTGAACGTTCCCTTCTACGCATTCCGGAACATGACCTGAATGCGCGGTCACTGTTTCCTGTTTCACTATATTCTTACGACTTGGATCTCATCATCTTTCTTCTAGGTGTCATCTTGGTGGTCTCCGTTCATCAAGTACAAGTCCCTCCACAACAAAGAATGGTTGCCGGGTTCCACGTCTGCGGACATGATTCGAGCGATCACAAGTCATCCGGCTCTCGAAGGCTCTCGTCGTTGGACTGCTGTCTTGCACGTGAGTACTACTATTCGTATATCAATCTATGGTATTGTACAATGATCAACGGTGGTTCTACTAGGTCATCAATTTACTCTTCTCCGATCACGCTGCGTTCATTCACCTCGAAGGTGAACTCGCTAATCTTAATATCCCACAACCCCCTTCTAGTCAAAACGCTCTGGAACTGTTGTTCGGACCAATCTTGCCGAAGACAAAGAAACAGGTAAGCACCTCGAAAGGAAAGGGTAAGAAGAAGGCAGTCGAGGAGGAGGAGGAGGAGAAAGACAAAGATGAGGACGATGAAGGTTGGCTCGATGAAGATGGAGATGAGGAGAAGACTCCAGAGGACGACGACAACGACGACGACGAAGACGACGAACCTGAAACCGAGGAGGAAGCGCTGGCCCGCGAGCGCGAGGAGGAAACAAAGACAGCAGAGAAACTCAAGCTGAGTAAACACTACAAAAGCCTCCAGAAGGAGCACTCGGACGCGTTCACCTGCATCAACGATTCCCGTACTTCCAAGGCTCCCACAAGAGTTATCAAGGACTTTGGAAGTAGCTGGACTCGACACTCGGTCTACACTGTCGACGTCCCTCCCAACCTTTTTCGTGGTCGCGATCTAATCCCTTTCCACACCTATCAATGGTCCAAGTCTGGTGGGTCTCAAGCCAGGAACATGCGCCATCTTGCGCGCCTCACCATCTACGTTCACGCCGTTAACGAGTTCTACCGAGTCCCACTCCTCGGAAATCCCGACAGCGCATTTCCGACCGTTCGCCTCTTGATCGAAGACGCTATTTCCCCCTTCGTCGCAAAGGGTTTACAGGGTGGTATGGTACAGGCTACTCTCGGTAAAATGAACGAGGTGCAAAAGCCGGTCGCTCCGCTTTTCCAGTGGCCCGATTCCCTCAAAGTCACCATCGACTCGAAGGAGAAGAAAAGCTTCGATCTGGACACCGAGCTCGATATCATTCGACCCTTACAAGAACGCGCCGAACAATCGAAGGAGTTTCAGCGTCTCCTCAATCAAATGATGTCCACTCACATCTTCTGGGACGACGATTTACGCAAAGCCAAGCCCGAGCAATCTCCTCAATTCCAACCGGACGTCTACGAACATCTCGTTCCTTTGATTCGCGTAACTACCATCATTAAATTATTCTGCATTCTCTCTATTCTAACGTTCTCGTTCTCTCTATTTTACAGGCTGTTGAATTGAACGCTTATCGTCAACGCGTTCGCTCGCGCGGACTCACTTTATCGTCGTTGACAGAAGTCCCCGAGTTGGAACGCCTCAATATCTCTCACCGTGGAACGAAGGAAAACTCCGCGCGAGAATTCAAGAAGTCGTCCGGCGTTGATGGTACTCCCTTCGAGTTGCTCAGTCGAGAGGAATTAGAGGAGATTCGTGGCACTCCAGACGTACCCAAGCAAGTTTCTGACGATGAAGGCAAAGCAACCGAAGATCTTATCCGCGGCCTAGCGATAACGAGCGAGGATGGAGATGGAGATGGAGATCTAGAAGGTAACAACGACGGTCTTGAGACTCTGACCAAAAGGAGTGAGAAGTCGGACACAGAGTCATCGGAGGATGAATTCGACAAGGCAAACAAGACGTTGGAAATCGATATGGATGCGATCGGTGACGTTGAGGCTCTCGTCCCACAGCAGTGTGTCGTCGATCTTCCTCCTGGGTATACAAACACTCTTCCCGATGGAACCGATAGGCCGACACAGCCGTCCTCGACTCAAGAAGGTATGTCACCACCACACTTTTCGTTCGTCTTATTCGCGCATTTAGGTATACTCCCTAAATGCGCACCGTGGCATGTCTCAATCGTGACATCGTTCGAGTCCAAAATACATTCGTATTCCTGCGCATTTTGGAACTCTTCCAAAATGCGCACCTACTAGTGTCAAATATAGACACTTTCGTTTCTTCGATTTCCTATCTATTCAACTGATCGTTATACCTTTCGATGTCACTAACGTTCTTTCGTTTATGTACAGATGCGGTTATGCATCCTGTAGTACCGTCGAACCCGCCGTCTCCGATTCGTGAGAAAACGCCTGTTGCACGTGAGTGTCCTATCATTGATTCATTATCTCGTTTTATCCGCGCGCTACCACTGACATGTCGTTTATATAGAAGATGTCACCATGGACACTGAGGAGAAACAAACAGTTCGTCGTTCGAAACGACGCAATTTATCCGATGGAACTACCACCAAGGGTATGTTTGCTTCTTTTCGTTATCTACGCTCCTTCGTTATCTAATACTATACAATTCGAACCTTAGCTCTCAAGAGCGCGCCGAAACGATCTAAGATGGTCGAGAAAGAGATACAGGGAGGCGAACTTGAAACAGGCGACGATACTCAGGCTGGACCTTCTCACACCGGTGGCGGTAAATTCATCTAATGTGTGAACGTTGTTACGTTGTATTGTTACGGAATCGCGTGTTCAACCACGTCAATATCGGAGCTTTGAATAAATTGTAGCGTGTTATGTCACTCGATTCGTTCGCTCTTCACGCTCTTCACATTATATTCAATTCAATTCAATGACAGCCGCTAGCACATCGACTTCAACACCGCGCTTTGACTTGTTCAAGTCTCCCACATTCACGTCCTTCTTTCTACTTCATCCATCATCATACTATAAACACTGTGTCAATGCCTCGCACAACTCCATCCGAAGTCTCTGATCCGGAATACTCTGACAAGTAAGCACTTCTCTATTCCGAGTCATATAACTTATTCAAAATAACAACAACAACCATAGCGACTCACTCGCTGAGTACCACAGTGATGACGGAACGGATATCGAAGAAGAAGAACGTGATGGTCAACATGACCCAGCTCAGATTCCACGTCGAATGGAGACCGCAGACGCTCACACACAGGCCGACGTTCACGCCGAAATGTACATGGTCGGAGACGAGGAGCTGAACAACCAGGTCGAGATCTTTCGAAGCAAAAAGGTCAGCTCCATCAAACTCAGTTCCTTACGACGTGTCTACGAACGCCGCGACAATCGAACGGCGATAGACCTTCTCAGAGGACGCAAGACGGTGACCGTCGACGATGCATACAAGCTCGACCTGGACGACCCGAACGCCATTCCATACGTCGGCCCTCACTATCTCGACTTTACCCTTCACATCGGCGACCACGTTGGACTGGATGCGGCACTCCCCAACATCAACTATGATTTTCGGTTCGAAGCACGACTCACCTTCAACCAGGCTCATGTTTTCTGGCCCGACGCAAACACAAAGTATCTCCCTTTCAATCCCAAAGGACGTATGATGAAGATCGGTACTCGTGGTCAAGAGAACATATGGATCGCCATGGTACCACAAAGCTATCTCGAACGCGACCATCCGGAGAATACGCCGGACCGGTACCCTATTCTCGACACCAACACCAGCCTTCTCAAAAAGAATCACGCACTCATGCTCACGATGTTCTTTGCCTGGGCGTTGGCGAGGATACCTTACCGCGACGTCCATTGTTCTATTCCATACCCGGAACCGCTCACTCGCCAAAGAGTCAACTCGTCTACCGAAATATTGTGAGTCGTTTTTTCATACACACGATGTGCGCATTCCGGTATATGTCCTGAATGCGCGACGTCGACCTCTTCAATATCACGAAGGACGTGTGCACCCATCTTCTGATGGTCTCTATCGAGAGACTCGTCATCTCTTCATTTTAACATGCTATGTGTGCGCATCTCGGGACATGTCCTGAATGCGCGATCTCTACGTCTCCCATATCACCTCGAACGTCGTATACTCGGTTTCGAGAACGATCGAGACGTCACTTGATTCCTTTTGTTTTACATGCTCTTTGTGCGCATTTCAGGAAATGTCCTGAATGCGCGATCTCCTATATCATCTCGGGACGTACATGACATGCGTCTTCCATTACATATCGATCAATCGATCATGGCGATATCCATCTGCGCATTTCGGACATGTTCTGAAACGCGCAACAACGTGTTCTCCTGGGCGTCATAGCATGAGCATTTAGGACATGTTCCAAAATGCGCAGACCCATGCTTCAAATATCACCCTCTTTCACGTCATACATTTTCACTCACTGGCATATATATATGTTGTCTTCCCCTTAGCAATCGTCTCGGAGAGTCGACCAGGGTATTTCCCATCGGACTTGCGGAATTCACACAACTACACGACACAATGGAACATCAATGGAATCGATGGGTCGACAGAGCTCCGGAGTCGTGGAAGAGAGATGGTTTTCTCACATCAAATGTCCCTGTCGCAATCACCATGCGATACGGTCAAAACCAAATCATCGGCTCCCTCGACGAACAACTCAGGGCTACAGAACGAAGAACTTGGGAAGCAGATCACAATTATACATACCTTCGACAGTTCACATTCTCCATCGCTACATCGTATCAGTGAGTTAATGACATCATCTTCTCTCGCTATATATATCATATATATACAGTATACTCATTTCTCTCACCTACTTATATGATATATAGTTGGACTCTTGTTCACAATTGGAACGATAAGACTCCAGAAGAAATCCTTGAAAAATATCAAAGAGTGTATATCCAGCCTCTCTTTGGATCTGAAGATGACGACGACGATCTCGAGCTTGTGGAGGATCTCGCAGAGTTGCCTATACTCGATGGAGATGGTAGAGAGGTCGATATCTTCACTCAAGACGGTTTCCGAATTCCACGACGAAGACCAGGAGACCATGACATGTATGGTTTATGGTTGAACCTTCTCGATGCGAATCATTTGTTCAGACCGCTCGACGAGGACGATGCTATAAATGCTCACAGAATGAACTTCGATGCATATCCACAGGCATTTCTCAAGACATATGGAAATATTCAATCATCCAATGTTCCCTCACAGCTCAAGCATTACATTCGAACGATCAACGACCACATCCGTGACGAAATAGATGAATCGGACTCTGAGGATCTACTTCCAGAACAACAAGCAAGGCTAGGTCCTGTGTTGGATGCAGTCCATTTCCAAGCATACAATGCCATCTCTCATCGTTTTCGGGACGAGGCCAGATTCCATTCGACTCAATTAGGACTCGTCACAGCGACTCTATCAGGCTCATCTGCAGCAGGAGCTAGACAAAAACGTAAATGGGATCGATTGACGACATACTGTCGAGAAAAGCTACCACACGAACGTTTCGAGGACAAGGTGTCAGGTCCTCGACAGCCTCAGGGTCTTCGAAACGAGGTCACATATACAATTCATCTTAATCGTATTCTTCCTCAATATCGAAATGGAAGGTGAGTGGTAGTAATAAATGAATGGTATACTAGTGTACCTTGTTACTGATGCTTGGAAACAGTAGCATATTTAGAGAGGTGGTACGAAACGTAACACAATATTGGGGACATCCCAAGATGGTCAACGAACTGAAGGCTTGTGTTATTGCAATCAAACCTACGGTCGGTTTACTGCTACTTACTACTAAAGATGTCGTCGTCGTATGAACTTGACACGATGTTTCGATATAGATCATTCCGAAGATCTATTCCTGGACGACATACCCTATCATCGCTATTCTCGAATACTTTTGGAATCGAAGCCAGAAATTCCTGGACAAGAAAAAGGCGGTGAACCCATACATCATCGAGGTGGTTGCTATGCTAGAGCGATGTCTTAATTATGGACACACAGGGAGCGCGCGAGTTCTCATGCGAAAACTGATGGATCCGACGTGGCTGTCTCTCGGATGCATCTTCGACAGACTGCCATGTATATCGGAGAAACTGATCACCCATAACTCGTTGCGTCTAGGAACCCCTGTCGTGGTCACAGAGAGCTGGCCTGTCATTGGTGGAAATAGACAACCTCGCACTGCATCGAAACGCGTTCAACAGTCTGCTTATGGGAAGACTTATTACAATGTGAGTGTGCTCTTCGTAAATCTCACCCTCTTACCTGCGCATTCTGGACATATTCCAAAATGCGCAGATGACACGTCATAAATTTGGCTATCGACGATGGCGAAAAATAATAATAATAAGTGTCCAAACTGACACCTTATGCTGCGCATTTCGGACATTGTCCAGAATGCGCAGATTGTTTGTTCAAAAAATAGATTCGTTTCTGATTGCGTCATCTTCCAGGAATATGAGGCCCGTTTCACCATAGTAAATGGTTTCGAGAATCTACCAGAGGATTCTTATCGCAAAATAAAGGATCAAACATTACGCAAGATCTGTTATGCCATCGATCTCGCTTTCAGGAGCTATTTTCAGGACGTCAAAAACCTCGTCTACAAAGAGCTCATTGCTATCCTTCAGCCTATCATCGATTCGGACGACATCACAGATAGAAACAATGCTTTGAACAGGAAACGATCTCTGGATAGATGGATCAAAATGGACTACCCTTTGGCTTACACACAGCCTGTGCTGTCTTGCTTGCTACATGCCATCACATCATCAGGAGATCTGCCTCTCAGGATCACTCAGGCCAGCATTGGTAAACAACCAATCAGCTGGTTTGCCAACTTGGTCTTCGAAATTGGCTCTAAACCAGACACTCGTCGCAAACCACCCTTCATCACCGATGGTACCTTTCGAAGAGTTCTGGCTGTGGCGATCGAGGAGTCATTGAAGACTGCCACTGCTTCTGGTGTGGATTCAAAACAATCATTTACCATGATCAAGCAAGCAATTCAATATGTCTGCTCTGAACTCAAGATTGGACATGTTCCTTGGGTTGCTAATGTGGAACAAGGACACACACCAACAAGAGTGGTGGTCTATCATACTTGGATCACCTTCACATCTATCACTGCGACACCTCCTGCTATTCCTGATGATATGCTAAGTCCTGAAGAAGCATCTCAAATGGTGGCTTATCGCTCTGCACAATCTTTGATTCACAACAACAAGGAATCCGAATGGAGCACAGAGGAGTACCCATTGAAAGATTTCGTAGATATCTTGCACAAGATTTCTGCACCCAATGAGTTGACCATAGACAACATCAACTTTGATAGCACAGGAGCAGACATCAAAGAAGCCTATTCCGTGATCATCGACAGCTATGATGGATCACGACCAGTACATCAATTGGCACTATTCTGTGCATATATTCTTGCATCTATGGCTCCACGAGTATTCCCACCCAAGAACCTTGACAAAAAGAATCTTACAGATATTCCTATGTTGAAAGGCTTTATTCGGAACATGGACTGGGTACAACGATCCCAACGCAAGGGGACACTTCAAGAATCTACTTATGTTGTTTGCACCACTGTGTTCATCATAGCATTCCTGGATAGGAAATGCCCTATTCGGAAGAAACTGACAGATAATTCTGAATTCCGAAAGAATTGGTTGAAAAAACATAGTGAGTTTTGTTTTTCATTGAAAGTGTATATAAATATGCTAGTGACTGATATAATCCTAGGTCACAAGGGAATTGGTGCATTGACGTTGTGCAGACTTGGTGTTGCTCAACCAGCAACCCAGCGAATCCTTTCATCTGCTCGGTGGGATGTTGACATGAAGCTGTTGAGTAATTCGGAGATTATAGGCGTTCACGAGAAGGTTGTCTCGTTGTTGAAAGGTGACAAGAAATACGGAGCATTCAACGCTGTGAAGTGGTTGGTTGGACCACAAGTAGCAAACATACTGCACGATGCAGAGAAGCTACTGTCTCCAGGACATCCGACGATCATCCGTTCTGTCAGTGGAACGTCTGGGATGAGCATGGCAAGCAGCTCCAAGAGGACATTGGATTCGGAGTATGACAAGTCGGACATGTTTGTGGATGATTCGGATATGGAGATATTCGAAGGAGATGTTTCCTTTTCATCTATGAGCAAACGTAGACGTGTTTCATAGTCGATTTGTTTCTGGGCATACATATTTATATACCAAAGTATCGTTGTGGATAGATGGTCATTTATGAAGTGTCTGCCTGCGCATTCTGGACATTGTCCTAAATGCTCAAGAGACAGGTCATTTCTGAAGTGGTTTTTTTGTGAGCTGATTTTTGCATGGTAGGCTGCGCATTCTGGACATGTTCCAAAATGCTCAGACGACATGTACATATGGAGAGGTGTCTGTTTCATTGAATGTTATTTGACGTTATATGTCCATGTCATAAATAATAACATGACAAATGAAGTTCGTTACATCAACTCTGCGTTGTAACATATTCATATGCATATATCATGTGCATATTCAAGAACAACAGCATGTATGTTTATATGAATGTAAGAGAACCGCTAACATAGGATATAATGATCAAATACAACCTGACAGGATAAATAAACTACATAAATGTGAGCATGAAATGGACGAACTGTGTGGTATTACATAAGCAATATGGTCACAGGGACAAAAGCCTACGAAAAACAATACATTGTAGGTACAGTCATCCACCTGCAACATAACATTCAAATTATCATATCTTTGATGCTTTCAAGCGAAAATTCTTTGTTTGTGGACTAGATACAGCATATAGTCCACATTGAATCACATTTCCTGTGGTCAATCTGATCCAGCCTTGGACAGAATATGTTGTCACCAACAGTAGTATCTAGGCATTTTCCGGTGCTGAATGCAAGATTTCTATCTATATGTAGCACAAAGACGACAAATAATATGCTCTTGTAGCTTTTGAAAAAAAATCATAAATAGACCTTGATATCTGATTCATTACAATCCAAAGTGTTATTGTGTTGTAATACAGGTCTTGATAAACTGTTAGGTTAGTTAGGTTAGTTAGGTTAGGTTTAGTTAGTTAGTTAGGTTAGGGTTAGTTAGGTTAGGTTAGTTAGGGTTAGGTTAGGTTAGTTAGGTTAGTTAGGTTAGTTAGGGTTAGTTAGGTTAGTTAGGTTAGTTAGGTTTAGGTTAGGTTAGGTTTTAGGTTAGTTAGGGTTAGTTAGGTTTAGTTAGGTTAGTTAGGGTTAGGTTTAGTTAGTTAGGTTTAGTTAGGTTAGGTTAGTTAGGTTAGTTAGGTTAGTTAGGGTTAGTTAGGTTTAGTTAGGTTTAGGTTAGTTAGGTTAGTTAGGTTAGGTTAGGTTAGGTTAGTTAGGTTAGGGTTAGTTAGGTTAGGTTAGGGTTAGTTAGGTTAGGTTAGTTAGGGTTAGGTTAGGTTAGTTAGGTTAGTTAGGTTAGTTAGGGTTAGTTAGGTTTAGTTAGGTTAGTTAGGTTAGTTAGGTTAGTTAGGGTTAGTTAGGTTAGGTTAGG
>JBBPOR010000470.1:0-22296 GCA_038091555.1 Leccinum sublutescens | reverse complement strand
TGGCCTCCAAACTTGGTCAGATGGTCGATAGGGGTGTCTACTACATCCGGTACAGCCATTAGTAAGCGTGGGAACCACTTCCTAACGAGTCCGAGATTGAATATTCTGGCTACTTCAAGCACATATTTGAGAAAATATTAAAATGGCAATATCTCGAGATGCTGTGAACCGATTAATGTAAACAAATTATGGACAGAAAGATATTAGTGCGTGTGAACTTTCGGCTACCACAGAATCGGTCATAACCGGCTACTGAACTGAGGAAAACTGATCAAAACCGGTTTTCAGTCTATATTTTGTCCAAATTAGGAATTTCCATAACCAGTTAAGGTTTCGGTTATGCCCAAATAAGGCAAATAACCGGACCGAACCGGACTTTAAAACACTAGGTGAGGCGTCGTCGGGGGAGAAGATCAGGAGATCATCCATGTAAATGACGAGCCATCCTTCGGCAATCATGTCACGGAAGGAGTCATTCATGAAATGCTGAAAGGTGGAGGGGGAATTATTCATGCCGAAGAACATGACGGTAGGTTTGAAGAGTCCTTTATGGATGATGAAAGCGCCTTTCCATTGATCTTTATGAAGAAGAAGGAGGACACTTGGGGAGATTTGGAAGGTCTAATTTTCCCGCTGTGAAGGTTTTCGTCAAGGAAGGTTTCAGTGGCTTTCTGTTCATCAGGCAAGAGAGGGTAGACCTTTCCAATCTTGGGTATGAAGGTGTTGTCGAGCTGTATGGCGTGATCATAGGGGCAAAAGGGGGAAGACGAGATGAGGTTTCTTCAGAGAAGACGGAGGAGTAAGCTGCATATTCTGGGGGAAAAGTGGTCTTGGGTTTGGATTTCTCTGCTTCAACCACGAGGTTGGTGGCAGTGGTGAGGCGAGCAACTAGAGAGGAGCCTTTGGGAATGAAGCGTGAACCACAGCACATTACTCGACAAAGGACTCTATTGATGGTAGCGCATTCGAGAAACTGGGATTCGGTCTCAAAACTGAGAAAGCTATATAGCCTTCTATCGTGATTAGGAGCATCGTTCCCTTTCAGAGGGAGTAAGCTTGAGGATATTCAAGCAGACAGCATCAACATCCATAGCGTTGGGGTCTCGTTCCGATCTGGTAGCAGTAGTGGTGGTGGAAGTGAAGGGGTTGGCGAAAGATTGTCCTTTGTGTTGCTGAGAGGTGAGGAAGGCCCAACATTGTTGGTCATCGATTCTCTGGGCATGAGAATACCATTTGGCGATGGTGATGGGGACTTCTTCCATAAAGTAGATCTTTCTGGATAAGGAAGGGGGAATACCCGAGGAGAAGTAGTAGCAGAGAGTCGATTCTTTGGTCACTTTGGAGACGGTGACATTGCTCTGGAATTGGGCAATGTAGAAGGCAAAGGATATGGAGTATTTGCCAGGGGATTTCTCAATCATCCTTTGGGTGGTAAGCCAGGCGAGGGCGTTAGCTGCAGAATTGGAATGCTCAAAGGTGGCTTTGAACTCTTTAGCGAAGTCATCCCATGTTCCAAGGGTGGTACCTCCTGTATCAAGGTGCTTTGCAGTGAAGGTGTCCGCACAGGTAGCAGTGTTTCCTTCCTTCATGTAGGAAAGGGCATAGCAGATCTTCTGATCGTCATTCTTATAAATCTCCTTGTTGATGACAAGATACCTCTGTACTGAGCATAACCAAGGTAAAGCTTTATGCTGATTGCCGTCATAGGAATCTGGGGCAGAGAGGCAGAGTTCAATGTGTTTGGACATAGGGGCCTGGGTAGAGTCGGCGGTAGACTTGAAGATGGAACAAAGCTAAGGGTGAAGGGATAGTCGAGCAGACGTAACGTCTGGCGTGACAACTAAGGCTAAGGCTAAGGACACACCCGAAGAGGGCAGAGGAGCTGAGAGGCAAAGGGACTCAAGGTTTGGCTGAGAACTCAGATGTGATTTCAAGTAGCTCTAGCTTAGGGTGGTACAAACGAGGAGACGAGTCCTTAAGTACTATACAATGGAAGGCGATGGAATCATAAGGCAGGGAGGAGTCATCCACAGTATGGAATGAGTCAGAAGCTGCGGAGGTCTAGATTGTACAGTAAGCGATGATAGAAAACTGATGAAGCAATAGCATCATCATGACTCAGAAGATAAGAATAGAGATAGGGAAATATTGGAACAGCAATAGGGAAAGGTATGAATGGAGATAGGAGAGAGACGGATCATCAGCAATGTGAAGAGACAGAAATCGCATGAGATCTAAATTACAAGGCAAATACAAAGTAAAGGCAATAGGTCAAGAACAGAGAAAAGGAAAAGAGATACATAGAGAACTCATGAGACGATCATAACACTCAGAGTAAGTGGAGAAAGTGGAGATAACTCCTCCTGAATTGTTTAGGAGTTTCTTGTCGAGACAAGTCACTTTCAATCTCTAATGGAGTTCAATCCCCATAGGTATTATCTGGTAGAAAATGACGAATAGGAACTTGAGAAGATACTCGGGAATGAGTTTGTGGTTCTTCTCTAATGACCTGTGTTGGATGATGAATATGAGGTCAAGTTCTAAATTCAGGTATAGTTAAACTTCATTAGTATGTCTCCTAGGAGCAAACCAAGATGGACAAGGATAAGAAGAATTTATTTGATAGAAATGTTCAAGATTCTGATTCTCTTATTCATCAGTAGGTATATCTCTGGCATCTCGAGGAATATCAGGTAATTCTTGTTCGTTTTCATCATATTGATCTAGAAGTTGATGTTTATGTTGATGAACACATTCAGGAGAGGTATTACAACAAATAGACGTGTCTTGAATTTTCCATGATGATCTGGGTAAGTTCCAAAAGGAGCATAAGAAGTAGGTTGAATCATTTCAGATGTCTTTTTGCTATCATCCAATTGGATAGATAAAGAAGGATGATTGGAATGAATTGGTATTTCCTCTGGTCCTTGGAATAAATTCTAGTAATCTTGAGGAAAGCCTTTTGATGAATGTGGTGATGAATGTCTCAAATGATCTATAAATTTATTTGGTAAAGGTTGTTGAGGAAGATGTGGTTGGGGAGCAGCTTGAGGATTATATGGAATCAAGATGATCCAATCAGGATACTTTCTTATTCCAGAATCTTCAGTTCCAGGCGTTAAAGCTTTTTCTTCAATGTTTGAAGAGGTATGAGGAATAGAGGAAAGTTCGTTTATTGGAGTTACTTTCTTTGAACAATAAGGGAAATTTCCGTCATCGAATGTAGCAGTTGAGGAGATATTATAAGACTCATTGATGTGTTGGACAATAAAAGTGATAAGTTTTAGATCCTTGTTCATATTCTATGAAAATCATTTTGTCAGCTTAAGGTGAAAGTTTGTTCTGTCGTATATCTTTAGGAATGAGTACATAGGCTTTACAGTAAGAAATGTCTGGTTTCTTTCCTAAGAAAATCTCACTGAGCTGCTTTCCAACTATGATGACCCATTGGTTGTCTATTATAGATGTGTAATGCTGTTTCACATGCATCTTGCCAGAATGAATTCAGAAGACATGCATTAAGTCGTTTGCTTGGGCTTTTTCTATGATGGTTTGATTAAATCTCTCTGCTCTAACATTCTGTTGTGGTAGATGAGGAATGGAGTATTGATGAGAGATACCTTTTGATGTGAAGAACTGTAAAAGCTCTTGTCCAAGATATTTCCCTTCCACAGTCCAAACGTATAGAGGTAACTTGAATGGAAAGACCAGTCAAGGTCTCCGCATGGAGAATTAACTCATGGAACTGCGCAGCAGTACTCTTGCAATGGAGAAAAGCAAGAAGAGCGAAAGCAGTGACAGATGACAGAATCAAGTTTGTTGTCATGAAATTCTTGAAGCACATGAGCCAGCCCTTGAGAAAATTCTAGCACGAGAATGTGACTCCATAGGAAGTTCAACAAGGTCAGTATGAACAAGACCAAGAACACAAGCAGAATGTTTGGCAGAAAGACCAAGAGGCCATTTGTGGGATTTACTGAGTTGGCAACTATGACAAGGAGGCAAAGAAATTTGTAATTTCAAGGAAAGTGTAGGAAGACGAGTAGTAGAAGAGGCAAGATGTCAAAGAGCATTGTCTGAACAATGTCCAAGACGATGATGCCAAAGTGGGTGGAAATGTCCGACAGGGTATACACTTCACTTGGAATGATTAGTAGGCTATAGCACAGGTATGACATACCCGTCCAGGTCTCGAGTATGGATATGTACTGAGTACGAGTACAGGTACTCTGATCAGATACCTGTACCCCAACCCGTACTTCAGGCTGGGTTTTTCAACACCTGATCAGAGCATCAACTGTGTATTTATTTTATTTCAATGTTTCAAGTTGACATTGCAAATGTGCCATGACACCGAGTACAACATGGATTTTTTTTGCTTTGCTTGGGTCGTGTGCCAACTTGACAGTTTGACACACTATCCATTACCTCCAAGTCCTTTACGCATGGCACAGCTCGAGTTCTTGAATTCAGCAAAGCAGAAACTCAGCGAGAAAGCTCAAGCAGCTCTTGACAACCTGAGTATGTCTCACAAATGGAAAAACAATGCCGCCAGGAGTAGTTCCTTGGCAGCCAAGAAGACCTGCACTGTCGAAAGCGAGCACAACAGCACAACTTCTTCAACGGCCAGTGCTGTCAGCCATACTCTATTGCCTTCTCGCAAGGCAGCATCCCATCAAGGAGTCATGGTATACACAGAGGAGGAGGGGGAAAGCCTATATGAAGACTCAGAAGCTGTTGCCACTGACACAAATGGCCACCATGAAGCTTGAGAACTTGATGGAACAGTGGATCTCCCCAGTCTATGCATTTTTTCACGGCAAGCGCACGAGTTCAGATGTGCTGCTCGAGGCTGCAAAGTCAAAATACGATGTTACACAGACAAGAAAGATGCACATTCGCAGCAACTTATGCAAACAGTTCAAGTATGCAAAGGATGGGGAAAAGATATCTTGCAGTCTGCTGATCAGGCAAATAATGCTGATGAGGTAAAGGACAAGCTAATTGGAACATTCCTGCAGAATGGTACCATTACAGCCATGTTCAAAAGGAAGAAAGGAAAACCAACCTACTCACACCACCAGCATACTCGCGAAAAGACACAGTGGGTCTCTCATTATCCTTTTGGTGGTGCCCAGTGCTAAAAAATGTTATTATGGAAATAGTCCATTGTCAGAGAATGTGTGCCCATTTGATATCATCAGTGACGAGAGGTTCCACACCTTAATGAAGACCAGCCGACCAGAGTACTATCTTCCATTGCCCTCCATGGTCTTGTGCAATGTCCGATTTGTGTTCACACGTACATGGCAATGTATTGTCAAGATGCTACAAGAATATAAGGGCAGGGTTAGCTTCAAGTTGACAATGGATGCTTGGACATCACCAAATCACTGGTCATTTGTGGCATTTTGCGTGCATATGGAGTGTGAGGGGTCACCAATGACCTTCCCACTGGATGTAATTGAAGTAGCAAAGGTCAGTAATCTTTGAAATACTGCTAATGTTGTGTACTCACCTGTAAACCTCTTCATTTTCGACCTTTCGAGGTCACGTGACCTGCTTAGTCAGCATCACGTGATTACTTACATAAGCTATATCTTTCATCTTTCACTTTTTACTTTCTCAAGTCACATGACTTATCTTGATAGCACTCAGTGAGCCCTTACCTTATTAGTTAGCACTGCTTATCCAGACCAGCCCTAAGCTGATCTGTGCACACATGTCAATAGTATAAATACTTGAATGCAGCAACCGAACAAGCCAGTCTTGTTCTGGTTGGATTCCCTCTAACCTATACATTCCCCTTCCTAAGTCATTGTCTCTGTTGAGGTGCCATAGTCCTTCTTGGATAGAGGTTGCCTTCAAGGGACATAACATGCATCGACTCGGATGCATGCTGATCCATGCCCATACCCACGTGGGGTCAGGTACCCACACTATTCCCTCACGTCGGTGACACAGCTTGTCTTGCCCTCGACATCAAACGCAAAGCCTCAACACCCACCCTCCCTGGCTCTCGGCATCGCTGTCTCACCATTGCCATCACAAGGACTTAGTAGCGACCCAACTCCCTCCCTTGTCCTCGCCGCAACATCAATCTTGACTCCCCAGCACTAGTGTTTAAAAGTCCAGTTGTGAACCGGTATGGCAACCGGCAACTGGACTAAACCTCAACTGATGGCAACCGGACTGCAGTTGCCTAAATGTACCAAGTTGCTGTCAATCCGGTTGCCGGTTGCTTGTTTAAGCATATTTGGTTAGGACCGGTTGAAGACCGGTCGCAACCGGTCTTTCCGGAAGACCGCACAATAATTACTACATGAATGTACTGACCGAGATTATGAACAGACAATAGTCTAATTAAGTACCAATCTACAGCTGGACGAGTTCATCATCACTATCATCCCAGGTTGCCAACTCTTCATCCTGGTCAAAAAGCTGTTTGAACGCCTCTAAATCAACCT
Organism: Leccinum sublutescens; assembly: GCA_038091555.1. Lineage (NCBI taxonomy): Eukaryota > Fungi > Basidiomycota > Agaricomycetes > Boletales > Boletaceae > Leccinum > Leccinum sublutescens. The sequence goes on along the minus strand of JBBPOR010000470.1, from coordinate 15,829 downwards.
CCTCGACACCTAATGAATTGAGCTGGGCAGCATCTACTATGTCCTCCCGCCAGCCATGCTTCAAGACTTGCACTCGGATGTTCGAATTTCTCCGTGCCTAGAGAAGATCAGCAATCTGGTGCAATCTCTGCGCCCGCAGAGAAGAGCTGCTCACACGGAACAGAAGTTGCCGGGATGGCACACACGTCCTTTACAACGCATGCTAGAGTGGGATATTCTTTGGCATGCAGCTGTACCATTTGTTTAGAGCACAGCAAATGAGAATAAAGACAGAAAATGACTTACTGCCCACCATGAAATAATGTCAAGATCCTTGTTGACGTCTAGTGCCATGTCGTTCAGATACCACCAAAGTTCCTCCTTCAATCTGCCGTTATTGCCGTGGGTTGACTGTCGAAGAAGGCGATGTCGACGGCAATCATACTCAGATTCAAGTGACTGTTCAACGGATGCTTCATCGTCATCTTCATCTTCACACCAGTGACATGCCAGTGGTCCATTGGAATCACTTTGTTCCTCCCAGTAGCTCTCCACTGTCGCTTCAATGACCTTCAACACCTCGTCACACCAATCCCTTGTATTTTGGTTGCCGGCTGCTTGCGAGTCCCATTTCTGTTCTTCATGGCCACCCCAGGCCATCTCGATGTAGGTTAGTTTGTAGTACAGATGTAACACTAAAAGGGCTTAGTAAAACATATACGGTGGCATGCAGATGGACATACCAAGTGCCAGAATATACATGTCCTTCTTGTCAAACTTATGGTAGTACTTGTGAAGTTTCTCCAGGCCACATTCAATGGCATCCGCATACATCTGGTATTTGTTCATAGCCCCAGTTGCCAGCTTCGGTGAAATTTTGGCAACTGCTTAGGATCAGTTGCAACCGGTGTACAGCCACCCCCTATATTCCTATACTACTTTCGGTAATTTCTGGTGATTTTTCCACATTTTTTGGAATTTATTTGGAGTTTTTTGACCCATGTATGAAGATACTATACTTTTTGACTCAAGAAGTGGTATATCTCGCCGGGTAATGTGTCGATCTATGCGATCTATGGCTCGGATAGTAGGTGTATATGTGTAGTACATTTAGTTTGCTACCGCTAGAGCGTAAATCACACGTGATCGCATGCGATCTACACATAGATCAAGTGATATAATCATCGATAACTCGAAAACGGTCGTATGTTCGTCAGATGTTATCTGATTAACGTAAAGATTCCATCAGATTAACGCTACCATTCCGTACTACCTCCGATACAGCCACTGCTAAGCATGAAAGTCACACGCCCCTGAGCGCGAGACCGGTTTCAGTTGCAACTGGTTAAAACCGGTCTTTCAACTGGGTGCAACCGTTCCGGACCGGTTGCCTCAATTTTGGGTCAAAAAACCGGACCGGACCAGACTTTAATTCACTAGAATGAACAGTAAAACATCTGCAGCAAAGGAAAGCAAGAAAGCCGTTGCTGATTTTATCCATATCCCATCTGTGAATTCTCAACTGTGATGTTCAAAAACTTAAAATCTTACCAACCAGCTTGACACTGTCACCAAAAGGTTCCAGCAACTACAGGAACTCATCAACACTAACTTTGAAGAGAATCTGCGGAAGAAATGGGAAAAAAACCTGAACGCCTTACTTGACGACCTTAAGAAGGAAGCAATCAATGAGTTCCACATACAAGAGAGGATCCAGCTGCTAGAAAGGTGTTTTGGTCTAATTCAAGAATAGCATGTATTCCAAGGATGATAGTATGTAAATGTATTACATTTTCGCTCATTTCGTACAAGTTAGTCTACTACAGGGTACTTAGCATTTGGTGCACCTGATCTTGCCATTGTACGCTTCTTTGTTCAGCTAATCGCTAAATGACTCAGACTCAGCTTCCAAATCACAGTCTTAATTTGGAAAGTGTGACAAAGCGCATGACATGTGGTAAGTCCACATTCAAAACCATTGTTCTTGCCCGCCAAGTTCCACTTGGTGTATATACTGAGTCTTCATGGTTCCGATAGCTTTTGATCCCATACCATCATGAGTTCCTCCGCCTCCCCGAAGGAACTTCAGGCCTCCCTCTACTCTCACTCTGCAAGGGTCCTTCATGCCCTCACACTTCCCCGAGTCGGGGATTCCCGATGACAAGAATGGATTGATTTACTTGCCAAGGAAGTGGTGAGTGCAAACATATCCACGTCTTGTGAAGCTCTAACCTCCCCCAATCAGACAAACGCCAGAAATTGCTTTCAAAAGCAATATGTCCAGAGCATCTGGATCCTGCACATTGTCATGGAGCTTGCAGTCAAGTTCCAAATCAAGGCACTGAACCAGATCTCATTGGACGAGATCTTCGACAAGAACCCTCTGGTCAACAACTTCATCACCAAGTCGTGTTGGAAACCCCACATCATTCAAGATACATCAGTCCCCTCCGACGCTGACCTTGGCCACATGTCCACACACTGGTGGAATCAATTTCTGCTAACTGTCGTAATACGGCCTCTCAGCAATTCCAAGTGGACTGGTGGCATCAAAAGAGGAGCACAGACTGACACCAAAGGTAGCAAGGATGGTGCAGCACATAATGCAGTACAATTCTTTGGCAAATGACCGGCTAGCCAATATGCCAAATGGCCGCAACTGACTGGCCAGCCAAAGTCGGCCGATGGAGTGAAAATCGCCGCAAATCACAGATTGGCTGACGGAAATGGAACTCGGCATGTTACCGACTGGCCGACTGGCTGTGGATGCTGACATTCTACAGTGGACTGATTGGCCAACTTGAATTGAATCTCAGCATGTTGCCGAATGGCCAATTAGCTAGGTATTGCCGCATTCCGAAATTGACTGATCAGGCAAAATGAAAACTCGGCATCCTTGCCGATTGGCCAATGGCCTGTGGATGCCTACATTCCACTATTGACTGATTGGCCAATAATTGAATCTCGGCATGTTGCCGATTGGCCAATTGGCTAGGTATTGCTGCATTCAACAATTGACTGATCAGCCAAAATGAAAACTTGGCATATTTGCCGACTGGCCAATGGGCTTTGAATGCTGACATTCTACAGTGGACCGATCGGCCAACAATGGAATCTCGGCATGTTGCTGATCAGCAAATTGGCTAGGTATTGCTGTCTTTGAAGTGGTAAATGTCAGTTGGCAAAGGATTGTATGTACTGAAGTCATGTTTCGGCATGTTAGGGAAGCAGGTTAGACCCTATGGAAGTACATACCGATGCAATCTCAGCATAGTTGCCACTTGTTCTTCAGTTATGATAAATATGCCTACTACATACATTTCAAGTAGTAAATATGTTTTGGCAAAGGATTGCATGTAGTAGCCTGATGTTTCGGCATGTTAGGCAAGCAGATTAGACCCTATGGAAGCACATACCGATGCAATCTCGGCATAACTGCCACTTGTTATCCAGTTATGAGAAATATGCCTACTACATACATTCTAAGTAGTAAATATGTTTTGGCAAAGGATTGGCAATACCTAGCTAATTGGCCGATGGGCAACATGCCGAGATTCAATTGTTGGCCGATCAGTCCACTGTAGAATGTCAGCATCCACAGCCAGTCAGCCAGTCGGTAACATGCTGAGTTTTCATTTTGGCCAATCAGTCAATTGTGGAATGTGGCAATACCTAGCTAATTGGCTGATCGGTCCACTGTAGAATGTCAGCATCCACAGCCAGTCAGCCAGTCGGTAACATGCTGAGTTCCATTTCCATCAGCCAATCTGTGATTTGCGGCGATTTTCACTCCATCGGCCGACATTGGCTGGCCAGTCAGTTGCGGCCATTTGGCACATTGGCTAGCCGGTCATTTGCCGAAAATTCTACTGAATGGGGTCAACTCCTATACCCACCAATTAAGTCTTGTTGATCATTTCGACTACTACTCTATAGACACCGGCAGATGTGGTCTTAGACCAATAATGAGTAATCTACCAGATGAAATCCCGGTCTTTACCACTTGGCATAATGCTGGTTCCCGATTTGAGATCAAATTCTCCATGACATCCCTTCAAGAAAATGTCAACTCCCTCTCAGGAAGAGGGAGAAGCACATTTTTATGTCACTCGCTGACTAGACCGAACCTCCAACTTGAGCTCTCTGCTGAAGAGCTAAATCTCATGCACCCAGTCTGTATATACGGACTATAAACTACATTGTGGACTTTATGTCTACCCGATGATCGACTGATCCACCGAACCCACTATAGTCCATCATGGTCCATCATAGTCTGACTTCAGGACTAATAGGACTAACAGGCCTAGTACTCCCTTTAGAAGTTATACGACTTCTAACAGCGCAGCCGAGGGGTTCAAGTAGAACCGTAGAGGAAATAATAAAGGAAGTGAATCTCTAGTAGAAAACTTACTAGGAATGTATGAGCGGATTGAGAGAAGTAACAATATAGAGAAGCTCTTTGATGTTCACACCAAAGAGTTTGAGAGGAGTTTACTTTGAGAGTAGTGAATAGAAGTAGTGTGAAAAGAACTTGGATTGAATGACGTCTCAGTCCATCTTATATACTACATGATATGTTTGTACATGTTATGGTATATAGAATGTGGTGGAATGTTCCACAAGAGTCTAGCCAATAGCGTATAAAACTCTTATCATGATATGTAATCAATGAGTCATATGTGAGTCATATGTACTGCGGATGATGTCATAATGAGTCATGATCAGTAAGCTGATCAATAAGCAACGTAATATAATATGAGTCATCATAGAAAATGAAAGAATAGTCTAGAAGTAAGTTCTAGACGTATGACTAAACAATTAGAATAGTAATTGTTTCAACACTCCCACTGAGCCTGGACTTCACTGTCATCATCTTTGGTCACACCCCTGTCCATCAGCCTATGGGATTTATCCCATTTATATGGCACTGGACAATGGCCAACATATCTTCCCGGAATGAGATTTGAGACCATGTGGATGTAACATACTCACCCTCTCACCTCACTGGCTGACACTGTCACCAACATGCCTAATCCTATGGCATACCGGAAGAGGAACTGATTAGTTTCCTACATGGTTATACCACAAATAACAAAAAGTAATAAGTCCTCCGACTATACCAGTATACCGGACAAGTCAACAAAGGCCCCTGACTTCTGTCAACCTAAGTCCTTTGACTATCCTGCGCTTACCATGCACTATGGAATGTCGATGAAGGCAACTGGCTCTTATTGCTACTAGTCCCCGACAACCATCACGGACTATCACCGGTCTCGGACTAGCTACCCCTAACCAACACTGCTCAGGAAATACTACAGAGTACTCACAAACATCTACACATCCATTTGGATGATCGGAATCACTTCCAATGACCACTGTACAACTCCAATGAGATGATTAGCTAGCTACTTTACCCATTTGCACATCATCATTACGTTGCGTGCCTTCCTGGACATAGTCCAGAAGAAGAATAAGTCTCCAATTTACACCGGAACACAGATGTCCCATTCTCACACTTATAGACTTGTTATTACCACTTCGGTAACCCGGCTGTCCATCCCCAGACTGATCATCTGGACTTGGAAACATACCGCCTACACTGATAGTTCCCTGGACTGGGCTCAGTCGCATTTTAGTCCATCTATTGGCACCTCCGGAAGAAGCATACTCGCTTATCCTGACCTTGACCAAGGCCTATCCACCTCTCGTGCAGACATTAGTCCTGCTGTGGTCGACAGACTCTCGTGCAGACTTTAGTCCTGCCACAGTCGACAAAGTCTCACACAGACATTAGTCCTGCTGTGGTTGACAATATACTCACACTGATTTATTTCTGTCATGGATGATTATCTCCTATGCTCGTGCTGTTTGATACGGATGCTTGAGCAAAGGGGAGTGTTGAAGGAACTCTGGTCTGACGTAAGTCCGACCCAGAGTATCCTAGTCCGACCAGATTCTTTACAGTCCAGCACATAGGACTAACAGGACTAACAGGACTAATACCTATATTCACACGGACTACTCCTTATAGTAGTTATTCTCATGGATCATATAATCTAGTATATAAGATATGTAGGTAGTAGTTACAACAAAATAGAGTTCTAGAGTTCTGTGGTTACACTATTGACCATGTCCCACCTGACCCATCCTCCATCCTACCAGCTGATCCAAGCAGTAATTCCCTAGCTCTCAACTTACAGACCCCATCCACATTCTTCCTCCCTTTAACACGAGCTGAAGACACTGCTATGAACTCGGCAGAGGCTAGACTTGCTAGAGAACTTGACCTCCCTGTTGACCGCACTCATAGACTATACCCAAAGGCATGCTTCACCTGCAAATGCCTCAGTCATATTCACATCGACTGTCCTCACTACACTTGCCCCATCTGTCTTAAGACAGCACTGGGACATTCTCAAGGGATCTGTCTTCTTAAATGACGTGTTCCACAACTGTCCTCCTCCGCCTCTTCTTCGTTGTCTTCCTCCTCCTGATCAGCTCACTCAGGCCGAGGTTATGCCAGACCCTTTTGCCCACCTTGAGGATCTACCTTGTCTCGCCCTGCTTGCCCTCCTCCTTCTTACCCTCAATGATTGTCTTCCATCTCCAGGATACGACTATGACAATGAGGATATCTATGATAGGGTCACTGACGCTAACATATCAGGAGAACACTCTTGGATGGGACCAGAATATTAAAGCTTGGGTCAGTGACTCCAAGGCTACTTGAAGGGGGGTAATGTTATGATTGTCTCCTAGATTCACTATGTATCTCTTTTCTCTCTCTTTCCCTTTCGCTTATCACCTTTACATTGTCTTCACTGTGTATCATAGATCTTGGGTGACTTCGCATCATGTTCCACATCGCTGATGATCCAATATTCTCTTATCCTTGTTCCTGTTTCTCCCTATCTGCGTCTCGACCTTCTGACTCATGATGACATTGTTGATTCATCACTCATCTGTCATTACTTACTGTACACATAGCCTTCCGCAGCTTCTGACTCATTCCATACTGCAGATGACTCTCCTTTTCCATGTGATTCCATCACCTTCCATCTTGTAGTACTTAAGACTCGTCTCCTTGTTCTTCTGTACTTCCCTAAGCTAGAGCTACTTGGAATACAATCTGAGTCTCCTGCGATCCTTCAAGCCCTTCATCCCTCAGCTCCTCTGCCCTCAGGCTCTCAGGTGTGCCCTTAGTCTTAGTCTTAGAGTCTTGTCAGGCATTACAATTACTCAACTAGTACTTCATCCTTAGTCTTTGCCCACCCTCCAAGTCTACATCTGACCCTATCTGGGCCAGCTATAACACCACCACACCTTCTCCTGGCTCCTCTCGCCCTAGCATGCAGAAGCAACCACAAAATGTGCACAAATGTGAACATTGTGTAGTCATGACTTGCTCCTGCATCTTGTCATCATCCTCCTTACCCCTGCCACCATCCCCATCTCCATCCTGAAACAATGATGAAACAATAAGATGATAACAGGATGACAACAACATCTATGGATAGTAAGATGACTGAATTTCAGTGGGTCATGCAGTGAATTACATAATTCAGTTATTTTTTCCACTGAAAGTGCATGCTGTTAATTTCAGTTATCCACTGAATCCATATTTTGCACAGATTCAGTAAAAAAAATAAATGAATTTTTTAACATCTTGTAGCTTAGTCCGGTGACGAGCCGTTTTACCCATTAGGTTTGGGCCTTCGTAGTTTGCGGTGAAGGGCTTTATCCCTAAAATTGACAGAAAAATGTAAAATATATTTTAAATTGCCTGCAATATTATGGTGAGTCTACACCGGAGATGGCAGTCATGGTGCCATATCCGAGTCAATGTCGTCCTCATATGCCTCCTCATGTCCCCGTCTCCATCCTCCTCACCACTGCATAGGGTATGGCATGGGTCATAACCTGCATGGGTATGACACCCATTCCCATACCCTCGCTGTGGGTATCTGACCACTCCAGAAAATCACAAAGTATGCAGAAACGACTACACAATGTGGATGGTCGTCTACATTGCGTGATCACTTCTATACACAGGCTGAGGGGATGGGGACAGTGGGGCGGGGGCAGATGGAAGTTGTTGTCATCACGTTGTCAGTGAGCTGTTGTGGCCTGGTTGTGCAATACCCACAGCGCATTGGATGCATTGTTGCTGTCATCTTTGTGGTCGTTGGCGTCGCTGCTCTTGCCTTGCCATGTCAGACACATGGCTGGCATACATTGGGATATGGTGGGTAGAGAGGGAGAGGGAGAGGGAGTGTGTGTAGTGTTTTAAGGTCTGGTCCAGTCCAGTCTTTTGCCTTATTTGGGCAAGACCAAGACCATAACCAGTCCTAGGAATTTCCTAATATGGAAAAACGGGACCAAGACCGCAAAAAACCAATTTTTCAGTCTTTGTCGGTCTTTTGCCAGTCTGGTTCCGTTTATTAACGGTTGTTAGGGGTCTGAAACATACTACCGATTCCTGGCTTCCAGCCCATATTTTTTTCATCCAAATTGGTTCAGGGGTCATTGAGATATGATTGAGTTAAGATTACATGTCATTCTCGAGTATATCTACTTAGAAAACCTATTTCTGAGAATAGAATAGTGTGAGATCAGCGCTTAGGGGTGGCTGTATCAATGATAGCCGGGTCACATGGCTACATTATCCGCCACAAATTATATAATTATGCCCATATGCAGCCAAGATATGGCCGATCTTGAGACATATGTCATTTTGGAGAACTTGGTACTCTGAGAAATTATCATAACTATCTCAAATAAAATCGTAAAAATGTGGGAAAATCAGGGAAAATCAGTCAATATACTACCTAATAGGGGCTAGCATCGGTCCGCCCAAAAGACCGGTCCTGACCGGTTTTCAGTTGGTCTTTTGATTTTCTCGAAATCAAAATCAAAAGACCAAGACTGATGTAAATCAATTTATCAGTCCAGTCTGGTTAAAACTCGGTTTTTCATTGGTCTTAGGACCGGACCTTAAAACACTAAGTGTGTGTGCACGCATCCTCGACGACATCGTCGCATGGTCGGCATCCAACAGAGGGAGAGGAGGGAAAGGGAGCACTTGCAGTTATAGTAATAAACGTTCAAATCCGACACTTGTCGACCAAAAGTGGAACTTCAATCGCGACACACATTGAAGCTTCACTAGCCCATGACACACCTAGCTGTCCCGCCATCCACTGAGCATTCCCTCCTGACATGGCATGATGAACCTTCACACCCAACACATCATCTCACCAGCAAGGCCACATCATCCCGCCCTCCGCTGAATGTTCCCTCCTGACATGGCTAGTGTTTAAAAGTCCGGTTCGGTCAGGTTTTTTGCCCAAAATTGAGGCAACCAGACCAAGACTGGTTGAAAGGGCTTCCAAAATCATGGCAACTGAGACCAAGACCGGTGGCAACCGGTCTGGAACGGTTGCGCCCGGTTTTAACCAGTTGCAACCAACTCGGAAACAGGTCTCGCACTCAGGGGCGTGTGACTTTCACGCTTAGCAGTGGCTGTACCGGAGTTAGTATAGACTTGTATCTTTCAGTTGAGCTAATATCTACGTCAATTGGGTAAGATTTCACTGAGATATGACCGTTTTCGAGTTATACATGATTTGATCAGTTAATCTATGTGTAGATCGCATGCGATCGCGTGTGATTGACGCTCTGTCGGCAGCAAACTAAATGTAGTACATATATATATCTATATTCCGAGCTATAGATCGCATGGATCGGCACATTACTGGGCAAGATATCACAAATCTCGAGTCAAATAGGATAATATCTTCATACATGAGCCAAAAAACTCCAAATAAATTCCAAAAAATGTTGAAAAATCACCATAAATTACCAAAAATAGTGTAGTAAATAGGGGGTGGCTGTACACCGGTTGCAAACATTCTTAACCAGTCTTTACCAGTTGCCAAAATTTCATTGAACCAGGCAACTGGCAACTGGACTGGTGACAAACTGGTTGCAACTGGTACAACCAGTCCAGTTGCGATCAGTTGTGGTCCAGTCCAGTTGCCAGTTGCGCTACCAGTTCACAACTGGACTTCGAAACACTAGACACAGCACATCACTCTGTCACAAATGGTGCTGAACCTTGCAGCTGAATGTTCACTGCCGACACTGCATTTCCTGGCGGGCCTTGACATACCTCCCCCCGGGACCCGAGCTGAACATTTGCTGCCGACGCTGTGCTGGGGCCCCCTCTTTCTCCAAGCGCTGAATGTTCACTGCTGACATTGCATTGCCTGATACCTCCCCCGGAGCTGAATGTTCGCTGTTGACACTCTGCTGCCTTGTGGTACTACCCTTGAGGGGTATGGGTAGGGTATGAGCCTCGGTACCCAGGGGTTACCCCTGCTCTTGCCTACTTGTCTCCCACCAACTGAAGGCAACCTCTATCCAAAAAGGACTATGGCACCTCAACAAGGGGACAAGGACTTAGGAAGGGGAATGTATAGGTTAGAGGGAATCCAACCAGAACAAGACTGGCTTGTTCGGTTGCTGCATTCAAGTATTTATACTACTGACATGTGTGCACAGACCAGCTTAGGGCTGGTCTGTATAAGCAGTGCTAATCTAATAAGGTAAGAGCTCACCAAGTGCTACCAAGATAAGTCATGTGACTGATGGCTGTGCAGGTCACGTGACTTGAGAAAGTTAAAAGTGAAAGATGAAAGATAAAGCTGATGTAAGTGGTCACGTGATGCTGACTAAGCAGATCACATGACTTTGAAAAGTGGAAAAATGAAGAGGTTTGTAACACTGACTCAGAGTACTGAAATTTCACACATGACAGACCTCCTACTACAGCTGAACCTTCCTTGCCAACACTCTCCCACCACTGAATCTTCATGCACAACAGACTCAGACCTTCCCACAACCTGAACCTTCGTTGCTGACAAGGCTGTGCTTCCTGTCCCACAGCGCTGAATCTTTGTGTGCGACAGACTCGGACCTCCCCCACACCTGAACGTTCATTGCCGACAACTCAGGGCTGTGCTTCCTCATCCCACCGAGCACTGAATCATTGTGTATGACAGACCTCCCCCACACCTAAACCTTCACTTCCGACAAGGCTGCACTTCCCCGTCCCACAGCATTGAATTTTTGTGAATGACAGACCTCCCCTGCAGCTGAATATTTGCTGCCGACACTCTGTTTCCCCATTCCCCAACATACATCCCCTGCAGTTGAATGTTCGCTCACAGCACGGCACTGCCCAATCTCATTGAATCTTTGCGCACAACACGCCATCCCAACAAGCTGAATGTTCCAACACAACACACTGGCACCACACTGTCACAATCAATGGTGAACATTTCTTCACGACAGCTAACAGTGAACGTTCAAGTTAGCCCACCACATCTGAAACATTACCTATGACATGACATGATTCTGTTAGATCTTTGAACCATCGCCTATGGCAGGACCCTGTCAGGGTGAGCCTCCTTCGCTCCCAAATTGCCAACCAAATTTCCTTTAGACTTTGTCATGTACGGAACCACACTGTCAGGGTGAACCTTCACTCAGCTTGTCAGGTCGTTACCGTTAGTTTTGAACCCTTCACATATGACATTTCAAGGCACAACTATTTTGAGTACATATATACTCGTTGCCTTGGTTCTATGGATTAATATTACGTAGGGTAGTAGACATTGAGGGTATTGCATTCATCTCTGTCTCACAGGTCAACGACCCAAACTCTGCCCATAAACCATGAAAACAATCACGAAGACGTGTTTTAATCCATGCTTGATGATATGTGTAGGCCTGAAATCCTTCCAATGCCTCCTTGTCCTTTGTCAACTCTTTATTCACATGTGTCATCCACCAGTTTGCATGCCACTCGAAATACTTGAGGATCCTTGCCATTTCTTCTGAGAGAAGGCTCACTTCTTCTGACCACCGCATGTGGTGCACATGGCAGGCCCTACACCATTCAATGCATAGCACTGCAGAGACTGTAAGCTTGCCAAATCAAATTGAAATTAAACCCACAATCATGCATCTCCACATCACTGGATTCCATTAATCCACCAACAGTGTATAGCCATGATAACTGGCGGTGACCCTCTGATGGTACAGACAAAGAGGCTGATGGATCCTCAGTGGGACACAGGTCTTCATCTTTGAGGACACGAAAAACATTATTACAACCGATAACTCCTAGAATACTTGCCAGAGAACCTATTGCAGCACACATAGCTCAATACCTGACAGAGCACCTCTTAATTCTGTCATCTATCCCCTTCATTGTATTCTGTGCCCTTGTTTTCAAACCCTGCCCATGAATGTTACTTTGATTATATGTTACCAGATAGGAACATAACCGAATGAATTTCTTGATATCCTCCAGGGTGTCACGGGCTCAGTGAGCACAACGTAGCTTGAACTCAAATTGATATAACCATGTGTCCATCAACGTGCTGATTGGAACTTGAGATGGTAACCATAGCTTGACAAGTGTGATATCATTTGGTTTGTTTTCTTTAGTGGCTAACTGTGAGATGCCTGGCATATACAATAGTTGGATGGCACACCAGTTACTGATTTTGCATTGAAAGGTGTTCTTGTTATGTTGTACTTTCACTCGTTGACTGTCAGTGGCATCTGGCCCCAATTTGGATGCCTCAGTTGAAAGTCTGCATCTGTTGGTAAATCATAAGTTATAATGTGGTACCTTAGTCTTGCAATGTTGACGTACTGTTGTTCCTCCAATTCTAATCCCAAGATGATGAGCTGTGTCACAGAGACATCCGAATGCAGCTCATTGCTTGAACCTGTGGAGAGCTTGGCAGCCTTGGCCTGCGCAAGTTGAAGAGATACTTTGGCAGAGGTAAGCTTTGAAGAAAGGAGAGTAAGCGGGAAATAGGTGAGGCAGCCTGCAGAACACAGAACCTTGAACGCGCATCTCGAAGGGGTTCGGTTGATTCCGATCTGATTCCCACGCCACAACCTCAGCCCACCAGAGAGACAAGCAGTCCAAAGGAATGCTCGCTTCAAGTTCTGTAAGTGCTGTTAGATGGACAGTACACTCTGTCCTCGCCTCCTTCATTTTCTTTGACAATAAGGAACCTACAGTAAAAGTATGAAGCATGAAAAGTAGATTAAATTAGTTACTCACCTAGTCCGACCAGCTTTTTCCAGTTCCAGTTGCTGAAATAGTCGTCAAGAGTATCATGTCAAGTCCCCAGTCCCATCTGCTTCATGCTACTGGCTGCTGGGTTTATATTAGCCCACCCATGCTCCACTCCCTTGCCATTAGTCCTCCCAACTCCAGGCAGTAGATTAAGTGAATATGAGATCTGACAAGCAAGGCAGTGAGCATTGAGATGGAATTTAGGGACGACAAATTCCAGGGCCTTGGTAACATGGTTGATTTGCATGCTTGATGGAAGTTTGGCCATATGCGCCCACATTTTCTTGTGCCATTGGCACGCTACTATATCATATGAGACAAAGAGCTTCTTTGCCAAAGACTTGCTGGCAATGGAGAAAAAAAGATAATCCATATTCACATATCTAGCCATTGTTAGCAAAGGACAAATACACCTGTACATCCACTCACTTCTCCCCCTTCTGCAAATCGCCCACAGCATTAGGTAGTTTGAATCTGTGGCATGCACAATCCACTGCTCCAATTCCTATCGCTGCAAGCCCCCATGATGGCTTGGTGTCGGCAAGGTTGATGGCCATGTGGCCAGTGCAATCGCTTTTCTGTTAATGCACCATTAGATATATAGTATAGATATGTAGACTAATTTGTTACGGTGGACATACCTCTTGGACTTCGTCCTTGTGACCATTGAACCATGTCTTGTAGGCCTTCTCTTCAACAAAGTATGCGCATCCGTCGTTCAGTCCTGGATCTGCTTCCTGAGATGAAACATCCTTGTGCTTCATCCGGAAGTCGGCATCAATTGATAAAAATTAAGCGGACAGCCAACTGTGCCTCGAGGCGTTGAATTCAATTCCACAAAAAGAAGGAATGACATACCGCTTATTTGAGGGTATCTCAGATAGGTCAAGGGGCATATTTCGGCCTGGCTGTGGACATGCTGGGCAAGCCATGATGCAGGACCCTGGTGCCATCATACTTTCCCCTGACTTCTCATACGGTCAACTGCTGTGCTTTAACAGTTTGAGGTGACGCCATTCGTGAACAACTTGGAGAAACTGTGTATAACGGTCCTGGTAAAATCATTTCCAAGTCAGCCATAGGGTTCTGTCAACTTGTCAAATATATACCTTGAGGGGCATTGAGCCCTGTGTTATTGCTATGTCGAGCGATCAAGTTATAAAATTCATATGCAGATAGCTTTGATTCCAGAGAGAGCAGTTGGAATTGCTCGAGTACATGATATGTGAATGCTGTCAAAGGCTCAGATATGGTGGCAGGAAACAAACAAAGATGAAGCAATTGCCGGACAGCAGTCTGGGCTGTCTGGCACCCACAAAAATCAACGGCAACAGTATGCATGCCATGACTATCTATCATGACAAACTTGTCCTTCCAAACAGGGAGCAGGCAATGTTCTTTAGCCTTATGACCGAGTTGTACTCAAAGACCAAGCCTGAGATTCACAAGCAAATCTTCTTGAAAGTGCACCCTGGCATTCCACTTCTGTATCTCACATGTCAGACAGTAAGCGATTATTGAGCATAGCTAGTGCAACTCACCTTGATAGAATGGAGCGGATTAAGGTCATGCTTCACGACCATACAACTTGGCCCACAAAACAAATTGGGGAAGATACAATCGGAGCACCTGTAGAGCATACCAGGTTGGTCATACTGTTGGCACGTGCTCTTGCCTCCTCGTCCTTCCAAGCATAAGAATTCATCTAGAAAGGTATTGCGGTGCTCGAGCCATGCGAATAATGGTTGGTCCTTAAAAAAAGTTAGTGTGAAAAGGTAAGAGGGCCTATTAAACATACACTTGTATAGCGTCCTCATGGATTCAGAGTTGATGGTTGTGGTAGTGTTTGTACACTGTCTTCATGTCAAATGCAAAGAAAGAGTCTCTGTCCTGTTCCGTAGCGATGAGCGACTCGTCATGGTGGGTGTCATGATGCTCAGGATTGGGAGATGCATCCTTGCAAGTTAGCATCTTATTCTTAAGGGAAATGTTACCTTCGCTCACATGGTAGTTGGTGTGAGCGACATGTGCCAGCCTTTGGAATGGTTGAAAACAGACCGTGACATTTTGCTTGACTTTGCATCTGACCATTGTCTCGATGCCATTTGAGAGGTGGGCTTGAAACCCTGTTAGTCCGGCAGCTGGTTCGGATTAGCTATAGATCACCCATGCCAGTGAGAGAAAGGTGACAAAGATGTAATAAGTAAGCATTAAATCCACTGAGATCCAGCAGTCTGGAATGCAGATTCACCCACCGTATGCTTGCTACATAGAGCACAATTCAATGTTGTCACCTTTTCCTGAATATGCCTGAATCCTAAGCGGAGAATGCAGCATGACATAAAAATGTGACAACTCGGACAAGACTTTCGCAGCACAACCAGCTCGTTAGAACCAATACAGCAAGATTTGACTCGGATATCACTCCTTGTGGTTGTCATAGTATATAAAGTTTCATGGGTACTGTTACGATCTCTTCATTTTTCTCTTTACTTTCTACTTTTCGAAGTCACGTGACCTGCTTAGTCAGCATCACATGACCACTTTTATACTTCATCCTTCGAATCCCATCTTTCACCTTTCGACATCACGTGACTTACACAGCCACCAATCACGTGACTTATCTTGGTAGCACCCGTTGAACACTTACTATAATAGTTAGCACAGCTTATCCAGACCGGCCCTAAG
>JBBPOR010000469.1:0-22312 GCA_038091555.1 Leccinum sublutescens | reverse complement strand
TGCCAGCGAGTCTGACACGGAATATAACTTTAAGCGAGTTTCCTGAGCCGATTACAGTAACTCGGATTACTCCATGCCGGGCCAACGTGGCGAGGTCGATGAGCTGGCGGATGCGGTGCGAGCTAGTACGGACTCGGATCCAGGAAGCTCATCAGTTAGGCAGTTCGCGTCGTCACTGGCAACGACTCTATTTTCCCAACTTGTGAGAGTGGGTGACCGCGACAGTGCGACAACGGAAGTACTCTAAAATACAGGGGCCAAGAACCCAGCTGGTTGGGAATCTTGGGATGTAAAAGAACAGTCTCTGAACACGTCTCTGTCGACGCGGCGTCCAAGCCTGAGATCAATAATTCTCGACCAGACGGGTCACGGCTTGCGATTCCTCGGGCCATGCTCCCGGGCCGTCGCGAGGATTTCATCATCACTTTTTCTACATCTACCCACCATCCGACGCAAGGCGTTGCTTTACTTTTTCTAGCACACGAAATCAGAGAGGCAAGTTGCCTTTCTACTCATGAGCTTGCGAGCGATGTCGTGAAGGGCTGTGTAATAAATCAACCCCCATTGAGTGTGGGGGAAAGCGCCGGGACGTATTTCACGGATACTACCGCGACACGGACCGGGTAGCTAGATCCTGACTTCAAGTTCGCCAACAACTCATGGTGAATTCTCTCGATCTCGCGGCGTGGTACGTATATCAACCATGGTGCCAACGAGTCTGACACACGCAGTTTCATGAGCCGATTACTCCATGGGCCAGCGCCGCAGCAATGGCGAGGTCGGTGAGCTGGCGGTGCGGTCCGAGCTTCGCGGAGGCCTGAGGCCTGAGGCTCATATGTTCGCGTCGTCAACGACTCTATTTTCCCAACTTGTGAGAGTGAGTGAACGTGTGACCGCGACAGTGCGACAACGGAAGTACACTAAAATACAGGGGCCAAGAACCTGGTTGGGATGTGAAAGAACAGTCTCTGAACGGGTCTCTGTCGACGCGGCGTCCAAGTTCAGGATCAATATCTCTCGACCAGACGGGTCACGGCTTGCGATTTCCCGGAAGAACGTCCCGGGACATCGGGAGGATCCATCACTTTTTCTAGCATCTACCCCCCATCCGACGCAAGGTCAGTCACTTCGATCGAGAGAGACCGCGGGACGACCACTCACCTCGTTGAGCTGCACGAAAAGATCCACCAGCTCGGCGCCGAGAAGCGCCTTGATCGCATCGTCTGCAGCCAAGTATCGCCTCGCCTCAGCCAAGTTCAAAGGCAACCGCTTCGTGATACCCATCTCCGCCTTCTCCGTATCCGTCATCTCAGCCGCCGCGCGTGGCCCGTCGCAGTTCTTGACCTCGAGTGGGAGGTTGTCCCGGACGCCGAGCACACCGCACGCCAAAATGCCCGCAATGGCGAGGTAGGGATTGGACGTGCCATCGACCTGTTTGATCTCAAAGTTGCGCGAGGATGGCGAGTGTGGTTTCGTGAGCCGGACGGGCGTCTCGCGGTTGTCGACGCCCCAGCAGACCCACGTACCGCCCGACCAGATGCCGTCAGCCATGCGGGCGTAGGAAGCGGAGAGAGGGAGCGTGAGGGCGATGACGGAGGGAAGATGATGCATGAGACCAGCGAGAAAGGCAGATTCGACTGGCGTCATCAACTCGGAACCGGATGTACCTGGCTTATCACTACGTACGGAGACATGCGTGTGTGCTCCGGTTCCGCCTGTTGAGAATGCGCGGTCAGAACACGGGGACGGAAACATAAACGTGTCTGAGTACTGACAGCTGTCTGAGGCCAACCTAGGGGCGAGGGTGGCTTTGAGCCCATGTTTGTTTGCGATGTTGTAGATGGTCTCGCGGGTGTGGACCAACGCATCTGCAGCCTCGAGCGGAGACAAGGGGCCAGTGACGATCTCGTACTGGGATAAGCCTCGATTCAGTACAAAGGACGGATGGGGTTGACTATATCGGACGAGCGAACCTGTCCTGGTGCAGCCTCTGTGTGATACATCTCGAGGTTGACGCCGTCCGCTTGGAGGGCGTCCGCGATTTCTTCGAGTACTCGCGCTTCGACAGTTCCGGTGGTGAGTCCGAGGGTGGTGGAATATTCATAATTATTCACGGGGACGATCGGGTCGGTCGACTTGAGGAGCGTGAACTCTGTCTCGACACCGACGAGGAACTGGATCCCGAGCTCTTGCTGCGCATATCTACAGAGAGAGATATGGTGTAAGCGTGGAGCAACTGGTGACCGCGCAGATGTGGACTCGCCTGACAAGACGCGACAAGACAGTACGAGGGCAATTAGGCACCTCATAGGACGGTCCGTTGGGACGAGGCACAGGTACATGCTCTTGAAAGAAACCGAAAAAGACGGCATGACCTGGAGCGTAGCTACAAATGCGGAAGGAAGAGAGATCGATGGCATAGAGCATTTCGCCGACGGGGCTGACTCCGGGTGCGAGCTGGAGGACTACGATTGCAAGGGCTGCACTGGCCACGTTGACTCCTGGACGCTCCGACTCGAGGAGCTTGCGGAAGTGGGAGACGGAGAGGACTCTGGCGCGAACCTGATTGTTGAGGTCGACCCATTGGACGCGAACGTATCGGATTTTGTGAACATCGAAGGCGGATGCGAAGTAAGCTTGATATGACTTGCGTTGTGCGACGTCTAGGGAGGGCGGGCTGATCACTGAGGTCAGCGAGGACATCTTTGGCTGAAGGGGAATGGAGGGGAAGGAAAAAAAAGGTGGCGAAAAGATGGAGAATGTGAGGCCATGATTAAGTAGTGACAGGCATAGGATGAACTCGTAATAAGAGTACGCCGCCAGTGATGCGCCCGATCACTGGCATTGATCAAGACACAGCCTGTGGCGCCGCACCTCTTCCGTTTACGAGATTACTACTACGAGGGACATGCACGATAAGCACGATAGGGATCAAGACACTGCCATTCGATAATACACTTTGATACATTCATGGTACAAGCGTCGGCGGGTCGCCACGCAGACCGCCGCCTTTCGTTTACGAGACTGTTACTTTCTGCCCGCCTTCTTCGCGGCTACCCTCAACCGCGTGATCTGTTTCTTCCACCCAAAACACAAGTTGCATTCTGACGATCGTGCATTCGTTCCAGAAATCGATGAGAGAGGGGGCTCACGTTGCTTACCTGCGGAACCGTGCTTCTTGCATTGATACACGCCGTCCTTGTTGGTAGTCACCACGGGCGGCTCGATGGAGTCCCGATCGCAGGGTTCGAACTGATGTGAGGAAAGTGAGCAGACCGAAAATGGGAGAAGCGACGAGATCCACCCCATAGAACGAATCGTTCTCCTCCCTTCCGTCGTAGCTACATTCGGTGCACTGTCGAGAGGAGCAGGTCAACAAGAGGGTGCATCGTGAGGAGCATATGATACGCACGACTTCCTTGATGTGGGAGCAGAAGACGGCATCGTTGATCTCGACGGTTGCGACGTCGGCCATGGTGATTCAACAAGGTGGATGTTTAGGGGCAGGGGAGGGAACGACTGGCGCTGTCAGTGTGTGTGGGAGATGACACTAATTGAAGATCCGTAGGTCTAAATACTCTGCGGGGTCAACTCAGGGCAAGTCATTCAAGTTCGATCACACACTCTTAAGCTCCCCTCACTTCCTCAATTTACCCCGCACAGTGCTAATCTGACCCGTCCTCGTGAGAACAAAATGGCGTGGGATCCCATCAACACGTGCACCTTGACTCTCAACCTCTTCTCAGTGAGAATCTCAGACGCGAAGAATGGCGGACAGACTGCCCCCCGAACTCTGGTCGTACATCTTTGACCTCGCAGCAGATGAAGACACCATCTTCTACCCCGGTTTGCAGACCAGCATGGCCCACTCCACCTGGTCCAAGTCCCCTTTCGATGGCCAATGGACCGTCCGAACGCCACAAGACACCATCAACATCATCCAACGGCGCAGTTATGCCACCAAGAAGGTCTCTTTTTTTTCTTATACCTATTTGCATTCCTGATCATGATCGCTCATCCCGTTCCTCTTACCTTGCAGTCGATCATCGCGGCCTGCCGCACCTGGCGCAGACTCGGTACTGAATTTCTCGTCCGCTGTCTCTTCTTTGACGATCCCACCAAACTGCGCAACCTCTGCACGATTCTGGATCGTGACTCGTCGCTCGGGTGGTGGGCAAGACGGTTGCACATCACTCACTTTCTCAACGGACGTGGTCCGAGGATGGACGACTTTGGGCGTCCGCTCATCGCGATCCTCGAGCGGTGTCCGAACCTCGAGATCTTCGTAGTCGATTGGCCCATGTCCAGCGCGTTCGGACCGATTGTGGACACGCTTGGCACGTCCTGTCGTCGGTTGACGACGGTGCATTGGCATGTCCCGTCCGAGCTCCTTCCCAAGGTCATCTGGGCGCTGGACACGCTCCCCCATCTCGTCGCAGTTCACCTTGAGTTTGCTTCAGCGACCAATTGGGAATCGGATGCCATCACCCTGGGTTCCGCCCAAGATGTCAAGCTCAAGCTCCCTAATCTTCAACAACTATTTCTCAAGGGCTTCTCGCAGGATTTTATGGAGCAGGCCTCCGGGTGGTCCCTTCCCTTGTTGCGCAGTTTCTCCTTTCACTTTGGTACCAACACGCACGATATGCCAGACGTCGTTGCATTCCTCGCGCAACACGGTGCCACCCTGCTCTTCCTCGACTTGAACTGCATACCCACCCTCGACATCCGCACCGTCCTTGATCTTTGTCCTACTCTGACCACGTTCTGTTTCAACCTTGATTGGAAAATTCCGCCCGTACTCAACCCCGACGCCGACCTTGATTATCCGGAAGACGAAGCCATGTTACCCATCACACTGACCAACCGTCCACACGAACACATCCAACACATCGGGCTCCATGGACTCTTGTATGCTTTCGGCGTCGGTTACGCTGCAGCGTACGCCGATGCCGATCCTGTGCGGACGATAATGGTCCAGCGCACAAATGATCGTAATTTCAAGGCCCTGGACAGGGCTTCGTTCCCCAAACTGGAGCGCGTTCGGGTCTTGAGCCCAAGCGTATTGCAAGATCTAAATAACAACAATGGCCCTGCAGGCGCATGTTTCGAGCGGTGGGAGAGGTGGTGGGAAATGTGTGCCAAGATGCGTGTCAGGTTCGAGGATTGTTCGGGAGACGTGCTAGGTAATCTTCCTCCTCAGGATCCAGACGATGAAGACGAGTATGACAGCGACGAGGAGGAAGAGTATACGGAAGACGGGGAGGAGCAAGAGTGGAAGGGGAGCGTCAGTTTGGCAGAGCTGAGAGAGCTACTGGAAGAATGCAGAAGGATGTCTGAAGAGGGCGAGCGGGAACAGTCACGTTTTCCATTTTTCCTCACCCCGCCGACCATGTGACGTTCACTCATGAATGCATGATACACCTATTTTTCCCTCGGGCACGCGTGTCTTGAATGCTCCTCTCTTCACCACCTCTCGGACAATGTCAAGTGCACGTTCTACGTGGACCTCGTTGTCGTCGCCAAGCCGTTCTCGACCTACTCGGCTCCAGCTTCTGAGGTACGACTAGTGGACGTGTGGACGTACCTAAGATTGCCCAGTTTCGCGTGCTGGGGATACGCAACGTATCGCACTCGATTCGCCACCCAGTCCATTGACTCAGCCTTGCCAGCCAGATCCTATATGCGGAATACTGACTCTGATGACCGCCCTCCCCGCCCATATTCAGACGCTCTATAAACACGCCGTCGTCATCGCCTGCGTCCGCAATACCGAAGGCCATGTTTGATGCACGCGCAAATCGTTCGTCAAACGACCAGGCGCAACACGGGATGGACAGATACCCAGACGCGTGCTCGAGGGTCGCGATGAGCGGGATCCAGGGCGTCAGCTCGTCCGCGTGGTTCCCGATGAGGAACGCGCGAGGCTCGAAATAGGACGTGCTCGCAGTTGCAGTGGCTGTGGCCGTAGTGGTCCGGACGTAGCGCGTCGGATCGAGCGCGTGGACGTACAACGCGGCGCGCGTGCGTTCGGGGTAGTGTTGCCAGGAGGTGCGTTCTCGGAGGTCAATCCCGTGGCCGCGGTAGCCCTCGGAGATGAGGATGTGTGTGAGGAAGCCGTTCCCGCATCTGTTAGGTGTGAGCGTGGGCGTTGGGCGAGCGATGTGGTTTTCATACTCACCCGAGGTCCAGGAACCCGCCGGGCGGCTGGGGCCAGTCCTTCCAGGGTATGTCACCCGCTGGTGTATAATCACCCTCGGAGCGGCTCAGCGTCATGGTGCCGGCAAAGGACTGTTTCCAAAGAAGCATGAGATAGGTCGCGATCCCAATATCCTGCAGGAATATCTTAGCAACAGCACAAATGCGCCGACATCACAGTACCTCGTACACGTGCTTGAGCGGGTCCGTAGACTCCTTCCACTCGGCCACCCAATGCTTGTGTCGCTCTCGCATCAAGAGATAGAGATCCTGATACACCTCCCTCTGGATCACGCAGTCATGCTGGACACGCTTGCGATAGTGCGTCATCGCGCCCCATCCGTACCGATGGAGGGTGTCGAGGAGGGCCAACGCGGTGCGGTACAGTCGCGAATTAGGATGCAGCGGCGTTCCGGGCAACACGACCGCTTCTATGCGCAGGGACGGGGGCGTAGATGAAGGGAGGAAACGGAAGGCGAGGCGTCGGACGGTGGGATGGTAGTAAGGCAGAGAGGCACCGGGCGGGAGGAGAGGGGTGAGCACAAGTGTGCATGGGAGATCCGTGTATGCGCCGGTAGTGGACGCATAGAGGGTGCAGCGTTGCTCTAGACTGGTATCACGTCCAGGTCTGCGAGGTAGGAGTTTGCGATGGATATCATAGATGGGTCTATGCGATTTGAGATCGCCCTCGGCGACGGCGGCGTTGTGTGAATAGCGAGTCTCACTAATGGTATCTGAGCGAAGAATGAGCGTCGAGTTGTATTCTGGATGATGAACAAGCTGCTCGACGGCGGATTCAAACTAGAGAGACAGTGAGATACGGTAGAGTCTGGATGGCTAACTTACGAATTCCAAGGCAAAGGAGGTTGGGCAAGCGACAATGGATATCCACTGTTCATCTTGCAAAATAGACGTCAGACGAGGGATCGTTTCGTCGCACGTCGGAGAGGGTGTAAATCGGGGTCGCTGCTGGTCCATGATCAGACGGTCGTGTTACACATACAATGTGGTATATTTTAAGTACATCCTAGGCGTGCCCGCCGCCCTCTCCAGCGTCACAGACGAAATGATACATCAACGAAAAAAAAGAGCGTGGGTGACAAAATCTCGGGCATGGCCCGAGGAGAGAAAGCGAACGGCGCGCATCGTGCCCATGAACATCGAGCCCTACTAGCCTCCTTCAAAGACTACAGGTCAGCGACAAGGGGGCTGCATCCAAAGTTTATGAAGCCGTTCTACGAGACAAACATGAGTACAACACAACATCAAGACGAGACACGCACCATCGATGTTCCATTGCAACAGACCGTGTTTGATTCACACTTTGTTGAAGAGCCAGCTCCAGTAAGTGAACTGCACTGCACGCCAAGTTGGCCATTGCCTTCGAGGAGACCGTCCAGCAGACCCAACAAACCCAGGGCATTTGCTAGCGGCGAGTCAGCCTGTTTGACGGTACGGTCAGGTCAAAAGACCGGGGCAGACGAGCACAACCCACCGATTGCATCTGCTGACAGCACGACACCTGGCCCGTGGAACACTGCGGGTTGCGACCAGCGAGAGGACCGCAATGTGCTAGAGCGACAAGGGGGAGGACGGCGAGCGGGCGGAGAATGAACATACTGCCAGGGGCACGGCGGCGGGTGAGTTGAAAGGAGCGGAGGGGGCAAAGTTTGGGCGGGAAGGGAAAAGAGTTTGAGGCGGGTTCGAGGAAGGGCCAGCTTTATATCCTTGGCCAAGTGAGTTGTGCGTCATCGTTGCATTCCAAAAGAGAGTCGGAGATCTGATCTTGAAGTTGAAGTTCTCCATTCCAACCCTCATCGATCCAGCCGGTTGGCATTCAACCAACATCCAGCTTGCCAGCGATGCCACAATGCTTCGACATTCCAGAGATTCTCTTCCACATTCTTGACCATGTCTATCTCTCAGACAAGGGCCGCTCAGACCTCGCTCGTCTAGCGCGCACCTGCAAGCTCTTCAGCAGCCCTGCTCTCGACCTCCTTTGGCGTGTACAGACTTCCCTATTCCCTTTGATAAACACCTTTCCACCTGAATTGCTCGGTTTCGCACCGAGCGAACAGATGGCCGTCGCTACAATCGTGTGTAACCCTATCACATCCTGGCCGCGCGTCACTGATCTAGACCATCAGACAATCACCAGGAAACCTATGATCAGTCATTGGCGCAGGCCGCTCCTCTACGCTCAACGCATTCGAATAATCATGCCAGAATCCACCCTCGTCGGTTTCGGAGGAATCGTAGTCCATAAAAGCGTTCTGCAGACACTCATCCAGTCGTGTCCCTCCAAACCCCTCTTTCCAAAGATTCAGGAACTCAGTTTCCCAACTATCTGCAACATCGAAATCGTGAACGAAGCGACCTACATCAAATCCATGTTCTTATTGAACGCTCCGAACGCCCTCCAGACTCTCAGTTTTCAGTTCCCCGGCGGTCGCACCGCCAAGGATGCGCAGAGCTTTTTGACCCAATTTCAAACTCACTTTGGAACTCTCCGATATCTCCGGGTATTCATGGGTAAGGGCGAACCGCTCCCCTCGTTTCGGTAAACTGAAATATCATTATAGACGAGATCCCCATAGAGATCACCGATTTTTTATCCGTATTTGCATCCATGCAGACTCTCAAATCCTTCGTCTTGGCTCTTGGACCTGGCCTCTCTTTCATGCCTAAACGCAAGAGCTTATCTCTCCCCAATCACGCGTTTGCAGGTCTTCGCTCGCTTGGCCTCCATTCATTTTCCACCCCATTCGTCCTACAACTGTTGAAAGCCGTTCGAGCATCTCACCTTCAGATCATCAACTTGCATCTCGCATCCCGGGTCAGCCCAGACGATCTCGGAGAGCTTTTTGGGTCCGTATCGTCATTAGCAGGGCAGCAACAATCTGTTCGCCTGATATCATTCACTGCGAGCGGCTATACATCATCCCTCCAATCGATTGGCGATCTGCTCGCTCTCCAACGTCTGCGCCACCTCTCTTTATACAATACGGGACTCGTGCTCGACGACGATAAGCTTGACGAGATGGCGAGAGCGTGGCCGAACTTGCAACACTTGTCTATCCTCAATGATGTCCCACCCTCGGCGACCGTCAATCCGACTCTAAAGTCTCTTGATTCGCTTGCGCAACTTTGTCCCTACATCGAAACCATAGAACTCCGACTGAACGCTCGCGAGGTTCCTCTACTCTCTCAGGCGCCTACGTCTCCACGGAGGAGTAAAGGAGCGAAACCGGTCGTCCTTGGAATCGATTCACGTTCAGATATTCGCGATTCAGAAAGCGTCGCAGCGTTCCTCTTGGGAACCTTTCCTGGAATTTCGGTGAAACTCGTGTGCGGGGTCCAGACGCCAGATCTGCAAGAGACGTCGTCGTGGAACAGGGTGGTAAAGATTATCGACGACACGCTTGGGCGGAAACCTCTACGACCCCCGACGCCCAAAGGACCGCGTGTAATGTGTATGTCGTACATCGATGCGTTAGTCGTTGCGTTGACTGACTCGCACCTCCCAGATATGTGTTGAAGAATTTGATGCGACCCTACAATGCTTCAGTCCCGCATGCTCCTCCTTGTTTGATCGCTTTTGCTACCACATCGTGTTGCCTGGTGGGCTGTGGTGTTGTTTTATGGGTGTCGTGTACCGTCGTCATGTCGTAGTCGCTGCTCGTCGTCGTTGATTCTCATCCGATGGCCATCCCTTATTCCAAGAGGGCAATTGAGCAATGGGTTACGTTAACACAATGACCTGGTACCAGAACTCTGAACAATTCTGCTCGATTGTACAGAGTTCCGGTGCCGGGTAATCGAGCTTGATAACGAATCTTGTGAATGTCCTTTCTAAGAATCCAACAGTGGTGGAAGCACTGCCAGCTGAGCGAGAAAAATGACATACTTTAACGATGATTTTCGTGAAAGTTGGAGTTCCTAGGCGAGAAGTCTGACCTCGTTGAGGGAGAGGTCGACAAGTCAGAGAAGGGAGAGAGGCTTCGACTTAAGAAAGGGTCACAGTGGAGGCAGGACTCGGACTTTCCATTGTCTGTCGGGACTCGGTGCTGCCTCACACTGGCAGCCGCGCGGCTGTCTGAGCGTGACAGAAATCGAGGTCGGCTACATATCTGCGTGTGGCACCTCGTCGCTTCCCAGTGTGTAGGTACGACTTTCCGGCTGAGACTCTGAAGCTTTATAGATTTTGCGCATCATGACGAACGAAGTCACGCCGCACTGACGGTCGAGCAGTGGATAGAGGCTACATTTGAGTCAAAGTACTTGCATTGCATGGACAAACCTTGTCGGAAATAAACTAACAGGTTCAAGCCAGATGATATATATATGCGTAGCCTTGCTGTGGTATACATGCTTCTTCAATCGATAAACTAATTCGTACAAGTGAAGAGTAGTAGCATAGGGGGGAAAGTCGTCTTCGAGCCCGCGAGAGTATAGATGCGGCACCGATGCCAAACGGTCATCTACCAAAGTGAATGAAAGGAACCCAAGAACTGAATGGAGCGCCAGAGTCGCGAAGTTTCTGGACGGCGCAGTGCAATGCTACTGCCGCCTCCGTACTGTCAGGAACCCGGCTAGCATCTCGAAAGAGGTACTCGTACACGTCCCTCGCCACCTTTGGCGCGTCCTTGTCCATTATCGACCACATCGTCCCAATGACACTACCATACCCGGCAAGAAGCATCCCAGCCGCGAGGTGAACGGATTCTTCCGACAGCGTCTCATCTCCTTGCGCAGTCTGGCAGGCAGAAAGGAATGCGAGTCCACCTTGCGGGCGGGATAATCGCATGATGTCCGAGAGCTTCAAGCGATGATGGTTGGCGAGGCATAGCCCGCTATCAAGAGGTTTCTCGGGATCCTGTATTCCGTGACATGCAAAATGGACCCAGTCAGTATTCTTCAACTTCTCCGTGACGTCCTCAACAGTGCCATCAGAGTTCTGGAGGGTTACCAGAGGGGATTTCTTGCATAATTCTCTGATGGAATCGATCTCGTGCTTCACCGAAAACAGTGAATTGAGCCCGTCTGTCGGTGGCTGAGGGACGGCAAGTAGGCGAAGTTTGGAAGAAGGGTCATGCAAGCTATTCTGAGGTGATGATGCGAGCGAAGTCAAAGTCGGCAAATAGGAAGATATAACGAAATCAGAAAGTTTTGTACCCGGCTCGGCTGTGTGATAAAGGCCGGCAGCGTGTATGGGTAAAAAGGAAAAAGGACCAGTCGGACACCAGAAGATACGGGTCATTTGATCAGTGCTAGATGGTGGACTCTAATCTGCAGTGAGAATAGATTGACATTGAGACTAATATCAACGACTTACCGAAATGCCGAGTGCCTGAAGAACAGGGTTTACAACCTCATTCCAAAGCAGTGTCATAATGAACTGGTACAACTCGTTCGGAGTATATTCTTCCAATCGTTGTGAATTTACCAGTTTCGCTGCCCGGTCACCACCATCAGCACCTTTTCCATCCAGCAACAAATCGAGGACTTTTTTCGAGAGGTCTGTATCCTCACAGGTGATGAGTTCATGGAGGGCATCGCGGGAGAAAACAAGACGATGCCGCTGGAGCAGCTCGCGAAGCATTATTCGCAGGGCTTCCACATGATAATAGGAAAATTCAGGGAGGGGGACATGGATGACACTCTCCAACTCCGCCATAACGATCAGTGCATCGCATCTGTCTGTGGCTGTGAGGAAAACGACTGGTCCGGAGATTGCCAAGGCAGAAAGTTCCTTGATCGTCTTCGAAAGCAAGAATCGCTCGAAACCTGGCAATGTCCGTATCTGAGGGAGGAGATTCTCCCGTCTAAGTGCAAGATCATGATGTCTTTGTATATCTTTCTCGAACAATCGAGTATCAGCGACTGAAATATGTTCTGGCTGGCAGAATGTGGCATTGTCCCGAATACTGGCGTGTTCTAAGTCCTGCGAGATTTGCCGGAACTGACAAGCAAGGGCAGGACGATCGTGAGCCAGGTCATCAGCCGGAGAGCGAAGCTGCAGGAACTGATTCCAGACAATGGAACGACCTTACTCGAGCCACTCGACAGCCAGTTCAGGATGACCAGCTTGAAGGGCGGCGGCAACTGAGTGACGCGTCACATCAGCTGCTTCAACGAGTAGACGATGACGCTCGGTGACTGGGAGTCCCAGCCATGCTAATTGTGGGAGAAGGTCGAGAGAAAAAGCACATGCATCAAGGAGAGCAGTGGTATTTCCTTGAAGTTGCGCACAGTAAATCCAGGCACGAGAGGCATGAAAGCGGGCGGAGGCAGGACCGATGGAAGCACGAGTGGCAATTGAAAAATTGAAAGCAGCAGCAGAAAGATCAGAAGAATTATGAGAGTGCGTAAAACGGATTTTGAATGTCTGCCCAAGGCCAATCCATAAGATTGGTTTGAAGGAATGTCCATCGGGAGTGAGGTTTATTGCCTGCTCCATCGTGGAAATGGACTCAGCGATGTCTGCAAGGTCCCCGAGACGCTCAAAGCGACAATTTAACGAGTTCCCGAGGTTGTTCAAGTAACTTGGCTTGGCTGGATGGCCG
Source organism: Leccinum sublutescens (assembly GCA_038091555.1). Lineage (NCBI taxonomy): Eukaryota > Fungi > Basidiomycota > Agaricomycetes > Boletales > Boletaceae > Leccinum > Leccinum sublutescens. The sequence goes on along the minus strand of JBBPOR010000469.1, from coordinate 9,551 downwards.
TCGGGTGTAAGACAGACAGCCTGCTCTTTTGTTGAGATGGACCGGTTTAAATCCGCGAGGTCCCCGAGACGCTCAAAACGAATCAACAATGGATTCCCGAGGTTGGTCAAGAAACCTGGTTTGCCTGGATGGCCGTCGGGTGTCAGACAAACAGCCTCATCAAGCATAGAGATGGTCCTGTTTAGATCCGCGAGGTCCCCGAGACGCTCAAAGCGACTCAATAACGAGTTCCCGAGGTTGTTCAAGTAACTTGGCTTGGCTGGATGGCCGTCGGGTGTAAGACAGATAACCTCCGCATTCACCGAGATGGACCTGTTTAGATCCGCGAGGTCCCCGAGACGCTTAAAGCGACTCAATAATGAGTTCCCGAGGTTGTTCGACAAACTTGGCTTGTCTGGATGGCCGTCGGGTGACAGACAGACAGCCTGCTCTTTTGTTGAGATGGACCGGTTTAAATCCGCGAGGTCCCCGAGACGCTCAAAGCGAATCAATAATGAGTTCCCGAGGTTGGTCAAGAAACCTGGTTTGCCTGGATGGCCGTCGGGTGTCAGACAAACAGCCTCCTCAAGCATAGAGATGGACCTGTTTAGATCCGCGAGGTCCCCGAGACGCTCAAAGCGATGAGCTAATGAGTCCCCGAGATTGTTTAACCAACCTGGCTTGTGTAGATGGCCATCGGGTGTCAGACAGATAGCTTCCTCTTTCATCGAGATAGCCCTGTTCAAAACCGCGAGGTCCCCGAGACGCTCAAAGCGACTCGATAATGAGACCCCGAGGTTGTTCAAGTAAGTTGGCTTGTCTGGATGGCCGTCGGGTGTCAGATAGACAGCCCCCTCAAGCATAGAGATAGACCTGTCTAGATCTGCGAGGTCCCCGAGACGCCCAAAGCGACGAAATAACGAGGTCCCGAGGTTGTTCAACCGACTTGGCTTGTCTGGATGGCGGTTGGGTGTCAGACAGACAGCCTCCTCTTTCGTCGAAATGGACCTGTTTAGATCCGCAAGGTCCCCAAGACGCTCAAAGCGACGAAATAATGAGATCCCGAGGTTGTTCAACCGACTTGGCTTGTCTGGATAGCCATCGGGTGTCAGACCGACAGCCTTCTCTTTCGTCGAGATGGACCCGTTTAGATCCGCAAGGTCCCCGAGACGCTCAAAGCGACAGAATAATGAGTTTCCGAGGTCAGTCAAGCAACCTGGTTCGTCTTGATGGCCGTCGGGTGTCAGACAAACAGCCTCCTCAAATATAGAGATGGACCTGTTTATATCCGCGAGGTCCCCGAGACGCTCAAAGCGAATCAATAATGAGCTCCCGAGGTTTTTCAACCGACCTCGCTTGTCTGGATGGCCGTGGGGTGTGAGACAGACAGCCTCCTCTGTCATCGAGATCCACCTATTTAGATCCGCGAGGTCCCTGAGACGCTGAAAGCGAAGAAGAAACGAGTTGCTGAGGTTGTTCAGCAGGGATGCCATGCCCATGCAAGGATGGTAAGGATGACTATAGCCTCGCCAAAGATCCACGGCAGACTCGAGCATCGAAATTGCCTCGTGTATATCAGCAAGCACGCCATTGCGTGCGAACCGCTCAGATAACAGCACCCCAAGGCCAGAGATGATTATAGGTCGGTCAGGATTCCAGTATGACATGTTCTGCACCAGGTTTTGCATCCTCTGTATCAAATAGTCGCCGTTTGCTTGCTCCGCCGGTGATGATCCACCGTCTGCTGCCTCCACCGATACTGAAGCCTTTGCCGTTTGCAATGCGAACAGCCCTGCTCGGTGTACATAACTTTCTGCCGCGGAGACCTCTATCACTCCTGCCAATAAATCCTTTGCTTCCTCCCTGTCGAACTCGAACCCTCGCCTCTGAAAGCGGGCAAGCAGCGCAAGACCAAGTTCCAGTACCGTTGTACAATGATCCGGATGATTTGTGCTCCGTAGTCGTAGAGCATCCCGATACAATCCAATTGGTACATCTAGGTCAAGGTACCGATTGTTGGCCTGGCAGTCAATGAACTTTGCATTGGCCAAATTGAATAGAACGGCTGAGCGATAAGGGTGATCGATGGGGCAGATCTCCTGAACACGCTCGAAAGTCTGGATGGCTGTGTCTAGATCCATTTGGTCCTGTCCCTGGCGGTAATGCAGGAGAGCACGATGTCCATCATCTGTAAGCTGTTCCAGAGCGTTCATTTCGCGTGACTCCGGTACCTATTTCCATAAGTTCAGAAAATGACTACATCGCCATGAACAGTCTGCTTACGTCGAACTTGGGACAGCCTTCATTCGTGTCACAAATGTGTCGCTCCGTGATGATGCGAAGAGACGAACACGACGGTAATATATCATCCTTCTGTGCTGTAAAGTCGGTGACTACGAGGGGATGTCAAGAGTGTGTGGTAGACAAAGGAGTTCCTCACATTGAAGGTGGTCGTTCTGATGATGGAACACTTTTCCTACGGTACTCTTGAATCGACCGAGAAATTCTCCGTTTCCTAGCCTCGGTCCCAGCTCGAACGATGCGTAGACACTGAAAGAAATAGCAGATGATTGATTTGATGGCCTTTGGCAGCTATTCAATGAAAGAAGCAGAGATTCGGCAAGGGATTACGCACAAGAGGATTTCTTCATCCCATTCTATGGCGTCCTTCGCTGTCGACACGGGTTTGTTGGATGTTTGTATGGTCCTTCCATCGACTTCCACAATGACATGGAAGCCTGCTGGCATGCGACGAAGGCCGCATGCAACGTTCGTGGCACGTATGACTGAACAGGTGTGTTTGCGATGTCTCCAGGGATGCCAGCCCGAAATTGCTACGCACGTGTCACAAAGAAATGTTCGCATTCATTGGTAGGTGATGAATGCGAATCCGAGTCGCACAATCTCTTTTGTGCTTGATGTGGTGGTTGGAGGAGAAAAGGCGGGCTAGAGGATTGGTTGTCTCGCTTCATGAGTGGGAAGTGAACAGAGGAATGTGGGCAAGTTCTGAGTGACGGGTGTTCTGCAGCAGTAGGTTTATATCGAAGGCGGGAAATTGCAGACTTGCAGTGCACATTTCTGATAGAATGAACGAGATCCACAGCAAGAACTGCGATCTCATTGCCTTCCAAAGTTCGAACATGATGCATGATGCAATGGTCTAGTAGCGGTCTAGGTTCTTTGTCTATTGTCAGGGGTTATTTGTCATTCTTTGTGCGTGGTTTGCCACCTCCGAGTCTGCCTTACCAGACCTATGTTGATTAATCATTAATCAGGTCCTAGACTCGTCCAATCCCCCGGAGGAACTCTCCCATCCACTCAAACGCTCACCTTCTGTCGCATCTCTTCCGACCCCTCACGAACCTTCCACAAACGCTCGCGATCGCGCGCGCGTTCATCAGTGTCTCAATGTGATTCCGATGGCAATGGCAGCACCTCAGAGCTAGATGATGACTCTGGTCGTGGTTACGCTGGTCGTATCAAGCGAATCAAAACGATTCGCAACAGCAAGACTGACAGCAAAACCGACGAGCGTCTGGATTACAAAAAGTATCGCACGCTTGATGTACTCCCTGGTCACGATGAGGACGAGGAGGACGAAAATGTGTTTTGGACTGGTCGGGGTGGTTCGTCTATGGAGAAGCCGAAGAAGAAGCTGACACAAGCGGATGCGACTGAGGATAGCTCGCCGTCTCCGCCGTCGAGGAGGCAACCGTCGATCGTTTTTGGACCGTCCATCTGCTCCCGTTTTGCCATACTCACAGCGCTCACAGAGCGACTTTTGACCGATATTCAACTCACCCGTGTTGATCTACCACACTGAAGCTGACGTCACCGCCTCAGAAACCGTTTAATCATTCGTGCCCATCACCTTGGACATCTTCGAGTGTCTTGCCGTCAAACTGACGCTCGCTGCTACTTTTTGCGTATGGAAGAAGTGGAATCTACAACAAAGACCCAGGTACGCGAACTCGGGTCTGTTCCGGCAGCAGCGACGGAGGAAAGCGATCTAGCAGAGGCGTTGCGTGCGTGGTCATCACACCCATTGCCACGGACTCGGACGCGAGCAATTCAAGTTCTCCGCTCCGTAAATATTCGGTCACGATCCGAAGAACCACCGCCTCCGTCTCTCTTCTCGATCATGCCGCCGTCAGGTACATCTACGGCGACACCGATCGGACGTCTATCTTGGAAACTTAATCTCGTGGGCACGCGCCAGTCACACCAATTTATCAGGAAGAAATCAACTGAGATTCTAAAGGTGAAATCGGATTAGCCGGGACGCAGATTCCAGAGGGTATCCCACTCCTTGATTCATACTCACTGTCAGTCCATCATTTCACGTGATCCTTTTCCGTTCATACTTATCCCTGTCGCGCTCACACGCTTCGGACCTCGCACACGCGTGAACGTGTGTTTCTAGCAATCAGACTGCCAAGCTATTACTGCGGGGAGGACCCGCCGTCCGGGTTCTGCCTCCTTAACAACGCCGCCATTGGCGCTGCACACGCTACGTCCAGTTTATTCACGCAAGCACACCGCTGGTGACACGCACTCTTCCACCTTACACGCCCTCGCCCTCGATCACCCTCGTTTTCACCCTCATCAAGTCACTTTGACTCACTCGTTACCATCTCTTGCTTAACATCATCAATGTATTTTTTTCCCTCTACTTATGACAAATTTTGTCTATGCACACACACAGTCAAATTCCCCTTGCGCGCACGCCCTCGGAACAACTCGCAGTACAACAGATAGGTGTGATTGACCCAACAATCAACTCGAATGTTTGTTACAACACTTTTATCGATACTGCTTATTATCATTACCTCATCGGCACCATAATACAGAATGACGGCGGCGCAGCCACTCGTTCTTACGAGGATCAGGTCCCTACCCGCTCTTTTCCACAGAGATGATTCCGACTACGGACTCCAAGGACAGTGCGGTGCATGGGAGCAACGACATGACGTGGCGCAAAGAGCGAACATAAATGGAATGGCCTATGCTCGCCAGAGTACGCATCCTAAATGACAGTTACTTGGATTGCATGGACAAACTAGGTGATGCTGTGAACTTTTGTCGATACAACTTATTATCATCGTTTTATCGGCATTTTAATACAGAATCGTAGCGGCGCACTTGCGCCAAGTCCCCGACTCCAGGGAGCAAAGATAAATGAAGGCGACTGCATGACAGAAGTTCAATCTGGTGAACATGTGCTATACAGATATCGATGATGAAAAGCTTGGTAGAAAAATATGTGTGCAATGCTAATAATGTACTGTGCAGATAAGTAACTGATGCGGAATAGACCACACTGGCTTTTAGCCCTTTTCATGCTTTGTAACTAAGCCAACAAGGACTAAGGAGTGCAAGCTTTTCAGGGCTTATGTTCTCGTGTCGCGGCTTGATTCAACGGAAAAAATAGTTAGCATGTGGGTCAAAACGAAGTCAGACAGGAGGCAGGGACGGAATTGGGATGCACGAGGACCATTCCACATTGACACCGTCGAGGCCTAGAGTCTCTGAGACCCCATGAAAATGACACTTTGAACCGGAAGACAGCAAGCATGGAAACAATCAAGATTGAGACTCCAGAGTGATACATCCGCGACGTACCTCCCGACCGCAGCGGGCAGTTGTAAGATCAGCAACCCAGGAATCAGAAGACGAAGCAGCACGCGATACGCGTACCAGACAAGTCGACCAAATCCGAATGCAAACGAAAGTTGGTCGGCCGACCGAGTTTTCTCGCCTAGAAACCGCTTGGGTTTGAACTTTTCTGGTTCGATTGTAGTGACACCTCCAGGTTGGAAACGAAGGCACGACTGTAGTAGAATGGAAGATGCAGTTCGCGTTGCTGCAAAGCAAGTTGCTCTCCTTATGCACACCGTCTAATAACTGGACGGGATCTAACGATCTTCTTCATCCAAGTCGCCTCTGCTCATATCGACGGACCTCACATAATTTTTTCAAGAGGCACTGGAAATCCTCACGAACAAGAAGCTGATCATGATTAACGTGAGATTTATTGGATGTTGTAAAGGAGTGTGACGACTCACTCGATCGTAGCAAGATCTATTGGGAGTGCTGATTGAATTAAGCGAAGACAGTACGACGTTTGGACCGGTTCTCTCTCGGACGAGACATTTATAGCGCGTGAGTAGAAATCGACCTCCGATATATGTACATTCATATGTTCATAGAACGCATATCCAGTGTTTTTGAGTTGGCAGAGTGTGCTGCAATGACGCTCATGAAGGACATGGTTGTGGATGCGGAGCATTGCCGTCACTCGAGGATCTATCATTCCACAACGCCTTTCCGTACATGGTTGGTGAATGAAAGAAGATCAAAACTTTCGGATGCCAGACTTCTCGGCTCTCGGAGACGAAATTTGATTGATGCTAATCGTCACATGATTTTGTGGCTCCTTTGGTGACACCAGTGACAACTCAGTGGCGCAAACTTGGCGGCACTCGTTCTTAGTACGAGTATCAAGTAAAGTACTTGGTCCCTACCCGCTCTTTTCAACAGAGGTGATCCCGACGACGGACCAAGGACAGTGCGGTGCATGGGAGCGACGACCCTCATGAAGAGAGAAGATCAATCGAATGTCGGAGGCCTAGTATGCTCGTCAGAGTGCTCATCCTAAATATCAGTCACTTCAATTTCATGGACAAACTCAGTTGAAAATCAACCAACAGGTTCAAACCAAGTGATGCTGTGAGGTACAAAGATTGCTCCGTATATAAACATGCTCGTTCGGTAAATTAGTTCGTAACAAGTAAAGAGTAGCATAGGGAGGAAAAAGTCATGCTGAAACAGTCGTTTTAATCGATCAAGGGTCATCTACCAAAGTGAATGAAAGGAACCCAAGAACTGAAGGAAGCACCAGAGTCGCGAAGTTTCTGGACGGCGCAGTGCAATGCTACTGCCGCCTCCGTACTGTCAGGAACCCGGCTAGCATCTCGAAAGAGGTGCTCATACACGTCCCTCGCCACCTTTGGCGCGTCCTTGTCCATGATCGACCACATCGTCCCAATGACACTACCATACCCGGCAAGAAGCATCCCAGTCGCGAGATGAACGGATTCTTCCGACAACGACTCGTCTCCTTGCGCAGTCTGACAGGCAGAAAGGAATGCGAGTCCACCTTGCGGGCGGGATAATTGCATAATGTCCAAGAGCTTCAAGCGATGATGGTTGGCAAGGTATAGCCCGCTATCAAGAGGTTTCTTGGGATCCTGTATTCCGTGACATGCAAAATGGACCCAGTCGGTATTCTGCAACTTCTCCGTGACGTCCTCGACAGTGCCATCAGAGTTCTGGAGGGTTACCAGAGGGGATTTCTTGCATAATTCTCTGATGGAATCGATCTCGTGCTTCACCGAAAACAGTGAATTGAGCCCGTCTGTCGGTGGCTGAGGGATGGCAAGTAGGCGAAGTTTGGAAGAAGGACCGTCCAAGCAATTCTGAGGTGACGATGCGAGCGAAGTCAAAGTCGGCAAATAAGAAGATATAACGAAATCGGAAAGTTTTGTGCCCGGCTCGGCTGTGTGATACAGGCCGGCAGCGTGTATGGGTAGAAAGGAAAAAGGACCAGTTGGACACCAGAAAATACGAGTCATTTTATCAGTGCCAGATGGCGGACTCTAATCTGGAGTCAGAACAGATCGACATTGAGACCCATGTCAACGACTTACCGTAAAGCCGAGTGTCTGAAGAACGGGGTTTACAACATACTTCCAAAGGTATGTCAGAATGAACTGATACAACTCGTTCGGAGTATATTCTTCCAATCGTTGTGAATTTGCCAGTTTCGCTGCCCGGTCACTACCATCAGCACCTTTTCCATCCAGCAACAAATCGAGAACTTTTTTCGAGAGGTCTGTATCCTCACAGGTGATGAGTTCATGGAGGGCATTGCGGGAGAAAACAAGACGATGCTGCTGGAGCAGCTCGTGAAGCATTTGTCGCAGGGCTTCCATATGACCATAGCAAATTTCAGGGAGGGGGACATGGATGACATTCTCCAACTCCGCCATAACGATCAGTGCATCACATCGTTCTTTGTTGGCTGTGAGGTAAATAACTGGTCCGGAGATTGCCAAGGCAGAAAGTTCCTTGATCGTCTTCGAAAGCAAGAATCGCTCGAAACCTGGCAATGACCGTATCTGAGGGAGGAGATTCTCCCGTCTAAGTGCAAGATCATGATGTCTTTGGATGTCTTTCTCGAACAATCGTGTGTCAGCAACTGAAATATGCGCTGGCTGGCAGAATGTGGCATTGTCCCGAATACTAGCATGTTCTAGTTCCTGCGAGATTTGCCGGAACTGACAAGCAAGGGCAGGATGGTCGTGAGCCAGGTCATCAACTGGAGTGCGAAGCTGCAGGAACTGAGTCCAGACAATGGAACGACCTTGCTCGAGCCACTCGACAGCTAGTTCAGGATGACCAGCTTCAAGAGCGGCGGCAACTGAGTCACGTGTCACATCAGCTGCTTCAACTAGTAGACGATGACGCTCGGTGACTGGGAGCCCGAGCCATGCTAACTGTGGGAGAAGGTCGAGAGAAGAAGCACATGCATCGAGGAGAGCAGTGGCATTTCCTTGGAGCTGCGCACAGAAAATCCAGCGGCGAGAGGCATCAAAGCGGACGGAAGCAGGACCGATGGAACTTCCACGAGTGGCAATTGAAAAATTGAAAACAGCAGCAGAGAGATCAGAAGAATCATGAGAGTGCGTAAAACGGATTTTGAATGCCTGCCCAAGGCCAATCAATAAGGTTGTTTTGTGGGGATGTCCATCGGGAGTGAGGTTTATTGCCTTCTCCTTTATGGAAATGGACCTGTTTAGATCCGCGAGGTCCCCCAGACGCTCAAAGCGACGAAATAATGAGTTCCCAAGGTTGTTCAACGGACCTGGCTTGTCTGGATGGCCATCAGGTGACAGACAGACAGCCTCCTCTGTCATCGAGATTGACCTGTTTAGATCCGTGACGTCCCCGAGACGCTCAAAGCAACGAAATAATGAGCTCCCGAGGTTGTTCAACGAACCTGGCTTGTGTGGATGGCCATCGGGTGTCATACAGACAGCCTCCTCTGTCATCGAGATCGACCTGTTTAGATCCGCGAGGTCCTCGAGACGCTCAAAGCGACTCAATAATGAGTGCCCGAGGTTGTTCAACGAACCTGGCTTGTCTGGATGGCCATCGGGTGTCAGACAGACAGCCTCCTCTGTCATCGAGATCGACCTGTTTAGATCCGCGAGGTCCCCGAGACGCGCAAAGCGACTCAATAATGAGTTCCCAAGGTTGTTCAACGAACCTGGCTTGTCTGGATGGCCATCGGGTGTCAGACAGACAGCCTCCTCTGTCATCGAGATCGACCTGTTTAGATCCGCAAGGTCCCCGAGACGCGCAAAGCGACTCAATGATGAGTTCCCTATGTTGTTCAACCGACTTGGCTTGTCTGGATGGCCGTTGGGTGACAGACAGACAGCCTCCTCTGTTATCGAGATAGACCTGTTTAGATCCGCGAGGTCCCCGAGACGCTCGAAGCGACTCGA
>JBBPOR010000468.1:0-22320 GCA_038091555.1 Leccinum sublutescens | reverse complement strand
AGCGGGAAGGAGTCTTCAGAGAGCAGCTCGAGGAAGAAGTCGCCCGAGTTCGCAAGGAGATGGAGGTAGAACTTGGGGTAAAGGAACGTCGGGCTGCAGAGGCCAAGCGGGCCGCAGAACTCTCCAAAGCGTTGGCGTTTGAGGCCCAAGAGAAAGCTAGGTTGGCGGAAGAACACGAGCGCAAGAAGAAGCTGGAGATCGAATTTGCGGCGCTTCACAGACGCGTCGTAGAGGCCGAAGATCTCCGAAGACGAATGGAGGTAGAAGCAGCGGAACGAGAGGCTGCGGAACGTCAACGGAATGCTCAACTGCAAGAAGAGCTCGCGAAGGCCCAACGGGAGGCGGAGCTCGCAAGAGCGGCTGCACAAGAGCGGTCTGTCAAGAAAGAAACGCCCTCCAGCTTCATACTTCCGATACCGTTCGTCGTGTGGAGAGCCGCCATGCATTGGCTAGGTGCCAGATAAACATTGAGGCGATCGGGCTCTCTTTTTCATCATCATTCATTTGTACGGCTTAGTCGTGTTTCTTTCAGTATAGTATCTATTATTTTGGACGCCCTTCTTCGATGTCACGTAGGATCATCCCGGCGCAGCCTGTATTATATGTTTAATTCAATTCACTCACGTATCGCGAGCACGGAGGAAGTAAATAGCGCATTCTGACCTGACCCGTTACGGATCCTTGGTTACTGGAAGAATCATTTTTAGCGCTCAGGACAGATTATTCATTGATATCGGTCTTGCTGAAGCGCTGCCGACGGATCCGAGAATATATGTGCTGCGCGCTATGGATATCTAGACATTCGTAAGTATAGCGACCGTAACAGATATTCAAGGACCATGAGATTCGCTTACACGGTCCGATTTGCACAGATTGACGCTACCGTTCTCAAGTGGTTTCTTGTTCTCGCTCATGCATGTCCTTGGCCCGGGAGACCGATCCATCATGAGCTACATGGGATACACTAGCAAGTAGAGATTCTCACTGCACATCCTGGATTTTGCAGTGATAGTATCAGAAAACACTAGGCACCCTGTGCTCCGAGGCTCGCCGAGGGCCAAGACGAAGAAATAAATAGCTGAGATTCTGGGAACTGAAAGGTATTTATGCCTTTCGGACCGCGGTGCACCGTGCATCAAACAGCGAAAGTCCATGGAACTTCGAACGTGTCCAAGTGAAACAAAAAAGCAGGTTGATTGAGGGTAACCAGATGGAAATAACCTGAGATTGCGTGCTTGAAGTTGAACGTTGATGCAGATGGACGAATGGAGGTGTGTGGGTAAAATATGTCTGACCTTCCGAGTGATCCGACTTTTTATTTTTCTCATGCTAAGGTACATCACGACGTACCTCCGGAAGCTGGAGCCGCCGCCGATCAGCGAGATACTGCCGTTAACAATCAATCCAGAACAGTTTTATGACGTGACATGGTCCATGGGTTTGTCCAACTGGCGGCCTTACGTTTACTCGACAAGCAAACGCTGACCTGTGAACTTTCGCAGGTCGTTCAACGATCATCATTACTCATTCCTCGGAGACCACTCAGGCTCCGCTTCCGTTCTGTCAATCTCGCCAACCGATTTCAATACGTAACGTACAAATGCCGCCAACTCGAATTCTCACTGCCAAAACTCGTCGACAAGCGAACACTCCCTCGCCATCTCAAACTGTTCGTCTGTCCTGCAAACTAGCATGCGTATTCCCCCGTCTTTCTTGGCGATGTCTATGACGGTGCCTTCGCGATGTTCCAGCTCCTGGTTCACGTGCTTGTCGATGGCCGAGTACCCCAAGTTCTTGACTGCATCCCCAATTGCACTACGGAATGCTTGACTTCTTTCGCCAATTCCACCCGCAAACACTAATGCATCCACTTTTCCCCGAAGAGACAGCTGATACGCACCAACGTAGTGCAATACGCGATCGAGCATGATGTGGAACGCAAGGGAGTAAGAATTCTCTGCCGCCTTGGACGGTGGATTAAGGAGATCTGCCCGCTGGGTAATTTCCCCAAAGTCGGTCGTTCCTGTCAACACCTTCCAGCCCGCTTGACTATTGAGGATCTTCTCTGCCTGAAATCTTGCGTTGAGTGCAAAACAAAAATAACGGAAAACGGAGAACAGACTCTTGTGATGTGTATTTCCTTGGTCGTCACAGAGCCGTAACTCAACCGACTTGAAGGTTCGCTCGTGTAATGGAAGATGAGACTGGGATCGACATCTCCTGCTCTCGTGGCTCCAGGCATTCCGCTCAGGGGTGTAAGACCCATGGACGTGTCGATGGACTTTCCATCCCGAATCGCGCAGGCGGACGCTCCAGACCCAAGGTGTAGCGCAATGATATTCAATTCGTCTTTGTTCTGAAGAGTGAGAAGGTGAGCGCTCGAACCTTTCAGAACAAACGGTGTACCTTCTGTAGATGACTGGCTACTGTGCGACTGATGAATGCATCTGAACGACTAGCTGTGAGCACAGACGAATTCGCTAGTTAGAGGCAAACACTTTCAGCTCAATCCGTGGAAGCCGTACTTCCTCAACCCACGTTCTCGCGCAACCTTCTGATCGATTGCATAGGTCGAGACGTGGGGAGGAAGGTCCTTGTGAAACGCAGTGTCGAAAAAAGCGATCGACAGCGCGTGTGGCAACGCTGTAAAGCATACTCTTATAACCGACAACGCAGCAGCATTGTGCCTATTCAAAGAAAAAGTTGATCAGGACGATGCGTGTTAGGAGCGTTGAAAGTCACTCGCAAAGGGGCCAAGTCGGAGAGTGTTTCGATGTGATGGTAAGACTGTTCCGAGATGACCGTGGGCTTTGTGAAATCCCCTCCATGGACGACACGATGACATATATGCTTGACCTGTTGGGGGTCGATGCTCACGTCTTCCTTGAGACGGTGCAGAAAGTAAAGGAACGCGGATTCATGGTCGTGAATCGAGGGATCAGATGCGTCCAAGTGGCCAGCCGCCTGGCCCGATTTGATATGTTGAAATGAGACCTTGGCTGGAGGTGAAGAGATGGAGGAGATGGAGGATGTAAAAAGAAGGCGGGGTGTGTTTAGATCCTCGGGAACCCGCTCGTAGAGCGAGATCTTGAGAGAAGAAGAGCCCGCATTTACAGCGAGTATCAGAGACATTTCAGCGGTCACTGGGTTGGTTCAAAAGAGAATTCAGTAAATGACCCCTAACTTGTGACTAAGCTTTGTCGCCGAGACAATCCTGAATCGTACAAGACACGCATAGAAACATATCAAGTATAGCACATTCCACCCGGATCAGACCTTTACATCGGAGCACGACTCTTCCGCAGACAAGATCATCACCGCGTGCTGGGAATAAAAGAAGCACGACGAAATCAGAACTATGCATCCGGGAGGAATGGGGAAGTGCTTAGAAAGACGACTTCGAACGCCTACATCCACCCGCGAAACTAAGGTCGCAGCGCCGGATGACCGTCTTTAGCGCAAAACAAACCACCTGCTGATTGAAAAACCGACAGATCGGGAAACCGTTGCCTCGAGAAGAAAGGCATCGCAGCGCCCGTCCGCGATGAAGCACGCCGAAATGAATCAGGGTCGTACGTCTGTGAGACAGGACGTGTTCCGGCCATATGAGTTTGTTTTTGAAATACGGTCATACTGTGAATAGCGCCCGGGGTTGCTCCTCCGACGCGGGAACACAAGAGGGCAACCTCCTCGAGTCCGGTGATCGTGGACTGCCCTCGTGCCGTGTGACGAAAGAGCACAACGAGACTGTGAACATGACGGGATTCGGTAGAGGAGAAGCCAGCGGCGTTTCCGAGAAAAATGGAAAGATTTTGACTGCGAATCCGGAAGTAGCAAGTAAGGCCCAGCAATCGCTATATCGATCACACTCCGATCTACTGCGTCTTGGAAGGTCTTGTGGCGGGTCCGGCGACGACACACCATGACCGGTGTGGTCATTGCGGACATCGAAGATTAACGGCGCTTCGAATCTCCTTTCCCCCGAAACAAGGCCTCTTTCTATTGAACGCGGGATTGGTCATTACACATGACCATGACTGGATGATCCTTGTTCGTCATCAGTTCCCGTTGAAACGAAAGAGTCACTGTACCTACCATGTGAAATTGCAATGACTTCTTTGTACAGTGGGACGCCCTGTGCGGTCATCCCTTCCGAGTCCGAAGGTGTTAATCGTTCGAAAAAAGAACCTTGTGCTGGCGAGTTCAGATACCGTGCTGGCCCCCGGGCCAAGAGGACCCTCCGGCAGACAAGAATCCGTCGGGTAAAATTCCACCGAATAGTACGCCCGAGGAGAGCGCAATCTGCAAGCACCCCGCCGCCATCGCGGCGGCCGGTCAGCAAGGAGATTCGAACGAACTTGTACCGAGAAGGTCTCGTCGAGGTTTAGACAAGTCACAATAGGCAGCGTTTGCAGGTGGTCCTGGCGCTTAGATTAACTGAGACGACGTACAGATCTGGTCGGTCGTGCGGCGCTGATATGCTCAGATGAGTGTCGCGGCAAGTTCCAAGGTCCAAACTTCCGGTGGTGGAAACGGTTCTTGTTCTTTCCCAACGCAGTTTCGCGAAGTCTGATTGGTAGCACAAAAAAGGGAAAGAACGGCTGGGCTCGAAGTCTCTTTTTCGCCTGCGTTTACTCCGACAACTGTTTCGTGTTCAGGGCGGGCCGTCGGCCGGTAGGTTGCAGCCTATTCAGCGACGTAACGGTTGCCCGCTGTCACGCTCACGCCTCCTTCGTTTTTGGACACGCGGAACCCGCTTACCCCCAGTAGTAGTTCCACTTCAACAAAGCTCTCTCTTTTCCACCACTCAGTCAGCTTCCCAGGTGACCAGACGGGGGGCGATCAGCCGTGCACAGAAAAGTCAACGGTGAGAACGGAGAATTCAAGTGACAGATCACGACAAGACGTTGGGAACTTGTGATCTCAGCCGCATCATCTATCTTGAGCGCGACCGCTTCTATCTTGGTCTCTTACGGTCTGGAGGTCGACAGATAGCACCGAGGGAACCGTTTCATGCTGGTATTCTTACGCCCGGCACCGGGCGCCCGGTGTTACATTGATCGCTACCTTGGTTTTCATCCCTAATCCGCAGCCCCTGGTGTTGTCTTTCTGCAGTTATGGTCATGCACGTTCTCAGCCCCGCTGCTCCCCCCCGCGACGCTCAACCTCCTTATCGTTCATTATATATGTTTCAAAAGATACGGTTGATTAATCAATCGCCAAGTCTCGGGGGGTACCTGAACGCGACCCTGATTCATGCACCGATGCATGAGTTCATTCAAGGCCGATTGTTCAGGGGCGTCTACTGGGAGATCTTCCTTGAATCTATTTTTCTCCCAAATAACCACGACAGGGACGGATAGAAGTTGTGTCGAATTAACTAATCACTATCTTCCCAACTCGCGGAAACACCTCGACGACTATCCGGTCAGGAGAGCCACAGATCGATTATCAGGCCCGGACCATTATCCACGATAAAACTCTCACTTGTGATGGATCAAACCTGACTCGCATCAGTCACACCGGTGATCTAGCCGGTTGATCCTGAGTACCCCAAATCAAGTACATATTCAGGGGGGAACATTCTCAACACGCACACTCATGGCGTAATATTAGAATGGCGATAATCACGCTGCCATGCGTTCAGGGAACCTACCAAAAGTACATAACTTCCATCAAAACACATCATTAAAAAAAGGGAGGTACAAAACAAATATTCAGATGATATACGCTAGTCCACTCTGAAGTCGAAACTGCCGGAATTCTTGCGCCATCATATGCTAGAAGCCCGTGGAGATAAGACTACTGGTAGCTCGCCCTTCATCGCCACAAAATAGTCCTTGAGATCACGATCCCAGGATTCGGGGTCGTATCCATCAGCAAATCGGAAATCCAAGCGCTGCATCATCATACAGACGACCGTGCGCATCTCTTGATACGCGAGATTTTTACCAACGCAGTTCGCGGGTCCAAACGAAAATGGAATGAAAGCCGCCGTATTATGCCTAAAAGGAGTCTTGTCCGGGTCATTCGAGTCCGGGTATCCCAACGCCCTTCTCTCGTCAGCGGACAGCCATCGCTCCGGCCAGAAAGCATCGGGCATTGGGGAGAAGTTACGAGGATCTCGATGGAGAGAATAGAAGTGAACAAATGCACTTGTTCCCTCCGGCACCAAGCTAGAAGTCCAAGAATGAGAAGCATGGACGAGAAAAAAGGCTCGATGACCTACCAAGGGCCCACTAACTTCCCGCCACTACTTTTTGTTGCCCCACGCTGACTTCCACTGAGAACGGGTGGGAACAATCGGAGGGTTTCATTACTGATACGGTATCAGGTTAACTCTGGTTAGCGTTAAAAATGGCGAAAGAGCTGACATTACGGCATGAAGATAATTCATCTGAGGGTGGTGTGCAGTGGATAAGGCATCTTCCCCGGGAGGATAATAGCGATCAACTTCCGCTTGGAGTCGGCGGTAAGCAGTGGGGTGACTCAATAGAGCCCAAAACAGGCTGCTTAGTATCGTCGCGGTCGTGTCTGACCCTGCAACTATAGCGAGAACACCGTCCGAAGCAACCTCCGCAAACGTAGGAGGGGAGCGCTCAACACCCGCTTCATCGATCTGAGATGTCAGGGGCGCATTCAGTATGGCGCCTAAAGAGCACATTACCAGCTACTCACCAAGTAGTGGAATAGATCCTTGGACTGAGAACCTTGGGATCGTCTCATCAATGCGCGCTCCTGACAGAACAAGCGGAATTTCTTCAGGTCTTCGCCGATCCTGGGGAGTTTGACATAGTATTTCCCTAACCAAGGCACATGCGTCAGGATTAAAGCGAGGCTGGAGGTATAATCCCGTTCGTCAATTGAATTGATCATCAATCGGCGTACGTACGGCAATCCGCTCTCCAGGAGATGCCAGGTATTATCCTTATCACCGTCGCGCAACATGTTTGAGCCTCCCCCAAATCTATATGATGCACGTTGAGATGGAGACAATTCTCGCGGACAGGAGTAACTTACGCCATATCACTCATAAAATCGAACCTATGATCATCTTTTTAGGTTGCAAAACGGAAAGAGAGGTGAGAAAGCTCACGTAAAGTGACTAATCCACTCCGTAAGGTTGACGGGTTGCTGTTGCTTTTCGAGCGCGGTCACGAGTTCTTGGACTCTCTTCCCAAGTATTCCTTCGTAACCTTTCAGCGCAGCCGAACTGAAGCCCCTGGTCCACGGACGACGCCGGCGCGCGTGATCTGCGGGATCCCGCAACGATATCATTGCTCGGATATTGGTCTGCTCAGCCATACGGCCGTCCCAATCTACATTAGTAAGTGGTTAAGTTCAGGCATTCTGCAAGACAGGTCCGAGCAACGCACGTGGTCCTTTAGGAAGGCCAAAGTACCCCATCAGAGGGGAAATTGCATCCACGTTGCAAAACGAAAGTTCATTTGGGCCTAAGGTTGGTATGGTAAGACACGGCGCAAGAGTAGCAGGTGATACGCCCTACCGATTCTTACGACGTCGCCGTATCTTTGGTGCAGAGCATAGTAATATTTGTGTTGCTTGCCGTTTCTGGAGACCCAAGCCATCCAGAATTTCGATATGCGACATGGGATGGGACCGGGATACTTGGCGAGGGGATGGAAGGGCGAAAGCCGATATGCCAAAATGGAGACGACGATGGTGGAATAATAAAACACATGAGTGCAAGCTACGGCACTCATGATAGAATGGAAGCTAGACAAGAGCACGCTAGTCAAGACGGCAGGGACGACCACGAGGAGGGCAAAATGAGAGAGCGGGTTGACTGGCTCATAGCGATTAAACACTAGATGACAAGCCTAGAAGACACGTCGTGAGAAGGGACAGGGGACTGAAGGGAAGAAGAGCTCACAAGAGCAGCAGCCACGACAAGCAAGAAAGTGTCTTGAGTGGAAGTTTGATACATGGGCAGTCTGTCGGGATGATGGGAAGGGAAACGAAGTGAAGGAGTCGTTATAAACCCTACCGTACAAGACGCTCACGGATTCGGAAGTCGGAAGGCAAAGCAGGATCGACTTTCCGACAATCTAGCACCGTGAAGTGGACAGGGACCGGAAAGGGAAGTTTTTGACTCATGAATAAGTCCAAGGAGGAGGGGAGATCTGTGGATAGAGATCGGACGGTCCATGACATCGGATATAGAAGCGGGTGGCCACACAAGGTATTGTGGTGTTCTGGAAGATGGGGCATCGAGTGCGGAGCGACCGCCTTGAGCGCCATAACAAAGAAAGAGGAAAATATCGGTTAAATTGGACAGTATTAGGCAAGCGAAGCCGCGGTGACGGTAACACAAGTGCCGAGCAAAAATGTAAACTTGACCTGAGTGATGTCCGTGGACTTAAGTTAATGAACAGGAGAGGAAGGACCTCGTGTGCATGTGGCACCGAAAGCGGTGTCGGAACAACAGCAACGGTTGTGGATCATTCGTATGGCGAAATACGCGAGGTCAGAAGACATCATGATAGCAAGATGGTGACTGATCACGGTCAAGGACGCGCTGGAGTAGACCGCTCCAACAACTCCAGTATACGACACTTGCCAAAACAGGACATGCCTTTTGGGGCTGTCAGGGACATGCCGTACCGCGGCAATCGGGCCTTATGTACTCAACACGCATATGATAATGAGCACAGCGGACACTAATAATTGCTAACCATTGTTGTAATTCACCACCGAGACTCTCATTTAAATCCCCCAAAAATAAGAAACAAGGGCCAAAAGGCCCATTCAGTCCAGGTTTTGTTCCACCCGCCGAACTAATCTGGGCGGCCGGGCGACTCGGGGCGAGGTTGAGAACTTTGCCTCCACCCCCCGCTCCCAGCAGCCCTGATACTTGTCAGCATCATAGCATTGCTGGGACAACAGGACGAGCGCAAGATATCACCACAATTTGTTTTATTTATGTATATTTCAAAATAATCGGATGACGCATGCCGAGCCGCACCTTTCAGATCGCCGTCACTCCTGTGGCAACAGCTCCGCAGGCAAGTGTAACTTAGGTTCATGGCAACTCACAGGTATGCAGCTGATAAGGACAGCTCAAAGGCTCCATCACCGGTTTCGGGTCCGAGCATTGACATTTTTAAATCGCAGGTAATCCTGTCAATTTGACACCTATGTGCAAAACATAAGACAAGCATACCAGGCATCGGGTTGCCAAAATCCACCGATAACCAAAAACATGCTTATTCTGATATGTGCAGCTGTGCAAGTGATGTCAAGAATCGGCCTTGTGGTATCGCCGAGGGCTTTGACAAATCAGTGCCCTCACACAGAGAGATGGGTCCAAAGTCGTAATGGGCGAAAGCCTAGACTTGCATCGCTCTCGAATGAACCAGCTGATCACTCTTTACACTAAAAAAGCAGACGAACATCACACATGAACGCCGGCATGACACGATGTGAACTCACACGTAAATATTTGTAACCACCGGCCGATAATAACCTGTTCGACACGTTCCACCTTTGGCGGTCACGTCCGCCGATACGAGATATCATAAATGCTGGGCGCAAAACGCTTAGCAGGTCACCTCATTTTCGAATGAAAAATCACCAAGTGCGGTGAGTATGTGTAGACTATGCCAAATCTCACCAAAAAGTCCGATCGATGGCCATGATCGCCGTGTCACTGCTTCGCCGCTCTTTGAACCTTGGTATTACAACAACCTGAGGGAATGGCTGGAATAGATGGTCAGCGAGAAACATGGCAACGCCTGTCTCACGACATGATACAAACCAAACTGATTCACGGTGGAACGTGCTTACCCCGAAGTACGACCGAAGAATGGAGATGTAGCCCCTGTGAAACAGAGAACCTGCCCAACGTCTGGAGGGGTACAAGGCTTGATACGGGTTTGTGGCTCAGGTGGTGATGGACATGGCAACTTCCGGTATGTCAGCACACAGCGTTTCAAACTATCGAGGGCCCGCGGAGGAATGTAAAGTTTACTCTTCCGTTCCTCGTCGCTTGTCGAATTATGACTGCCGGATATCATTTATATAAATTTTTAGGTCAGCAATTGAACCAAAGTGGATCGGAGAGCTTAGATCCCGCATGGCGCCATCAGATATTTACCTCCAAGGGTATAATGCGAACCTTGGTGTCGGAACTGCGTATGGCGGCACAAGTGGGGTACGGCGTTCGCCATTAGGGATGGCAACACGACGGGCTGCCCACGAACCCTAAATTAACGGATATGGTCAAAAGCACAAGCATTTCCCGATTAACGTGACCTCGTGTTCGGGAGATCTGGTCGGGAAGCCAGGGTGTGGGGAGCTAATTCACATGCGTGCTGTAATCAGCAGCTGGGGCTGCGTCGGAGCGATTAGCGTGGATACGGGGAAATGTGGGAAGGAAAGGGGAAAACGAGGAACGGAGGAAGGAAATGACGCAGTAGGTGCTGAGCGCTCAGGCTGATGGGTGCCGGTGCCAACAGACGGAACTGCAAGGCTCGGAGATGCGGATGGGCGTGCGTCTCCGGGCTCAATGCCCAGAGAGAGAAAAATGAGAACTCACTCCGCGGGATGATCTTCGTGACGCCCATCATGATCCGTGCGCTCGAGGCAACCCGACCTATCGTCGTCGCCGCCGCGCCCATTGCGTTATTATGTCATCCTTACCTGTTCCCACTTTCTCACGCCTTCGTGCCTTCGTGTTCCTATGTCCATCCCCCTTGCCGCCCGCCTTCCTCGCCTCTTCCGCCTGCACAATCCACTCCAGCGCGTCCCTGTCCGTGCATTCCGTTCCCCATTTGTCGTACTCAATGCATCCAATCCTTTGACGGCCCCACCCCTCATGGCCACGTCCATGTACGAAAAGCAGGATGACACTTCCTCAGAGCCACACGTCTCCTCTTCTGGAACGCGCACCTATGTCGTCTCGGAACCAGACCCATCCAACACCCCATTCCAGGTTCCGTCTGGCGCATATCCCACCTCGACGCCCTACGTGACCACCCCTTATAAAGAGGCTAGCATCGGCGAAAGCGCGGCAGTAAGAAACACGGTTCCTGGAGAGATGGGCCGCACCCATGGCGGGATCGGTGCAGCCGACACTAACTCGGGCAAACTTTAGCTTGTCAACCTCCAAGCTGGGAAGACGGGAAAAATAGCTCTGGTACACCTCGGAGGTTTGCCTCTTATTCAGGGACTACGCAGACTGTCCCCACGTTCTGTTTTCGCTTGTCGTAACGAGTCGAGTGTATGATTAGATAGTCCCGTAAGCTGTATGATTATTTACATTGTCTTCTTGACCATATTGTCTTCGCTTTCGTACCCTGGTCTATTCGTCCTGTGCTTTTCTTGGCGGACCTTATCATGATAAAATCACCCATGACATGCCGAGACTTCGAAAAAGAAACAAAATAAAAATGCGATTATCTTTCGGGTGATACGCAGGCCATCGCACCATTGTCGTATCTCGAAAGCAGAATAAAGTAGAACATACGCAATACACAAGCACCATGAATCGGATATAGACAAGGAACCAGTTCCATATTTCCACATCGGTCATTGGAAAATGGAATCGGGAACACGCAGAGCGTGGTGGCATGTAACGACTGTCAAGGGTATGGGTCGGGGATATCGTCGGCTTGCAAAAGAATGACATGTTTCCGTGATCAAGGTCAGCAAGCTAGATAAGCATGTAGAATAGCAATAGGAAGGTAGATCGTGCGCTTGTCGTCGAGTACTTCGTGCTTTTCGTGTTCGTGTTGAGTTAGTAGAGAACACCAAGCTGTACATACGAGGAACCTTACCAGTGTCCCAAAACAAAGTGCGGCCAGCGCATCTCAACCAACCGATCGATCAACCAGTGATGATCATGCCCTGCAGCAGAATAAGCTGGAAAAGAAGCCTCTTTTCTTTGGGTGTCGGTCATCTTCCAATTCATCGACCCCACGTGTCTGACTGTCGAACACCGCCATTCGTGCATTTGCACCATCGCGAAGCACCGTACCACCAGTAGTATCCTCCCGCGAATTGGCTATCTGCTTGCCGGGCGCTTGGACCCCGTATAGGAACGAATCGGATCCCTCGGTACGTCCAACATGCCCGCCGTTCATACCAATCGCCACTTGAACTGGTGGAGCTGGAGAAACCCTACCATATCCGTTAGGTCGATAGCCCGACGAGGTGGGAGCGGCAGCATAAGGATGAGGAGAAAGTCCTGGACTATCCCTTGGGGTCTGGCTGACCCGTCTATTGACAGGGGCTGTGGGCTGTACATTGGCATCGCCGCGGGTCATTGAATCACGGGTAACGTGGCCTTCGCGAGTTCCAGGTCGTCTAGTACTCTTGTGGTGAGCAGGGGTCGGAGCAAGAACAAGCGGTGTCGATGGTGTCGATGGATCTACGGCCGGAGCTCGAGGTCGGCGATTGGAATCACGATGACGAGGGGTATGTGGAACATTCGCGGATGCGTGTGCCTGTGCCAACAACGAAGAAGGTGTCTGCCAGAAACGGACATTCAGTTTCGAAATAGAGTCTGGGATAGAGCGCAAATTACATACATTACCAGCTTCCCAACCTTTGCCATTGTTCAACAACATCCAATCGTAGATACCGTCATCTTGCTCCCCGATGCTCTTCAGAACCTTGGCGAAAAGCTCGCGAAGGAAATCGTAGTCGGGAGACTCCTCGAATCCTAGCTTTCGCACGTAGTTCATGTAAATGGCAAATTCTTCTGCAATGTAAGGAAATATTAATGGACGCAATGTGTAGAAGTCACCATCGTCATGCACTACGAAGTGCTGACACGGCGGTGCATCGAAGGACGAACGTACCAGGAAAGCCTTCACATAACTCCGGAATTTGGGTGGTCTGTTTCTTCTCTCCAATCTTCTCATACTTTTGCTTGTTAGTTGCTGCCCTGAGGCCTTGCCAGGGAAGGCCGCCCCGAAGGAAGTACATGAACACATGACCCAAAGATTCCAAGTCATCTCTACGAGATTGTTCTCGACCAAGATGGGTATTTATCGACATGTACCGAGCTGTGCCAGACAGGCTCTTCCGCTCACGGTAGGGAATATGTACCTTGGTCTTTGGATCTCGGTAGTGTTTCGCCATGCCGAAATCTGTCGTAACCCGAAGTCAGATTAGAAAATTCGAGAAAATTATAAGAGAGTAACGGTATTTTGAAGCGTGTCAGGGCGGCGAGGCATAATGCCGCGGGCCGAAGAATGACAAATCTTGGCTGGTGAGTGAAAGCATACGTACCGATGATATGAATAACGTTGGCGGTTTTTGTGCCAGGAACGCCAACCAGGAAGTTATCAGGCTTGATATCTCGATAAATGAGTGACTTGTCGTGAACTGACTGAATGCGGGTGATCTAAAGTAGGATTAGTACAATGACAAACAGGCGCGAGAGAGTTCGAGAAAGATGAGATAGCTAAGAAGACGATAGGACCACCACGATCCCACGTACACGCATATATGAACAGACTGTACCCACCATTTGTTTTGCTGCCATACATACTGTCTTGATGGTGAACTTGCGTCCACACATGTCGAAGAGATCCTCGAGATTAGGGCCGAGCAAATCGATCACAAGAACGTTATGGAGTCCCTCCTGCCCGAAATGGTGGACTTGTGGAACACCCACTAAAAGCCACAGCTTGAACCGCGGATCAATGATGGATGAAATATACGCACATGTCCCGTTGAGTGCTCGATAGGATCGAAATTCATCCCGTAATTGGGGGGCATCGGACTTTCGTGGCTCCTTTGAAAGCACGGAGATCAAAAAAATTGTCTCCTCGGGGGAACGACCACTTACGAATTTGATAGCAACGGGTTGGTTTGTGAGAAGCTTGGTGCCTATGAAAGGAAGTGTTTAGTTCGAGACGAAGGGTCATGAAGGAAGAGTAAGGCAAAGCAGAAGGGCTCCACATCAACGCAACGAAGGCAAATTCATGGTTATCTAGTATAAGCCAAGAGGACTACTATATTTCCATGTCCATGGGATAGACAATGAGTCATCATTTCCGCATTGCAGAACTCGAGCGCCCGACACTTCCAGTGGCTCCTCCCGGTAGACAGGCAGTCGACCATCCTATCCTTCTCGAAGACGATGAGTATAATAGACCTACCTTCGAACACGACACCAAACGAGCCCTCTCCGATTTTCTTGCCAACGCGGAATTGATTGCCAACAATGCCATTCGAAGTGGTAGCCTGAGAGTGATGTCCCGAGGATGAAGTTACAACGTGAGGAGTCGTCATTTGTAGTGGAGGGGAATAGTTTCGAAGGACACCAGTCCGAGGAGTCTGAAGGAGAGGATGCAGGGTGGACCGGTGTGAGCAAAGAAAGCGCCTCCTTCTGCTTGCGAAAATAAGGTGGAAGTGCGGACTTTAAATTACCTCGTGCGCATGTGCGGCCGACACGTTCCAAAGTTCATAACCTGAGACGCTATGTAAGTTACTTTCTATCCTGTGCTTGTTCGGATTCCCAAGCACTCGTGTACTCAACGCTCCGACCCTCGCTGCAGTGTGCCGTGCAGCATTCGCTTCTTTTTCGCTTCGAATCTCGATGCGATATACCCCCGGCGCTTCGCCGGTCCGGAGCATGCTCGGCGTTGATTTGCATCAGGTAACACATTCGTAATGCATGTTCTCCAGCAGGCCAGACTCGGGCGCTGCCGTCCGAAAAGGGCACGGGGCACAGCGGCCGACCGTCTCGCAGTCCGCAGGGTGCCTGCAACTCGCTGCCACCAGCAACGGGCCGCGCTCGCAGGAATAATAACGGGATCCGCACGATGGATCAAGTTCAAGATAGACATTTGGCCCAAGGAGACTCTGCATCGACTGGTGAGTCACTGATCTACGTTTGGAACACGAGAATCTGGTGCACAGTGGCTGTCAGGGGCCAAACTCCCTCGCTGGCTGCATCATCCACATCAACTTCTTTCCTTTGTAATATAAAATTGTGCACGACCGTCTTGGCGGAAATCACCGCACGGCAAACAGCAAACATCCCGAGGTCCTCACCAAGATAAAAGATGTCATATTCGAGTTGTGCGATGGTCGAATGTTGGCCATCCGCATGGAGGCAAGGGAGCGTCAACAGTGTGGTCACTATGTCGAGTCGGGCCCGCTTGGTTCCGGAAGCTGTATTTCCAAACATAAGTCATTCCCTCAAGATCCTCTACACAAGTTGAACGTACAAAAGGATCGAGGGGATGCTGTCTTTATGGGCGAAGGGCCAGCGTTAATATGTTCGACGATCTGGTGAACACGATATGCAAAGGATGCATTTTTAGCGTATGCAGAAGCAAGGCTTGCCCTGTCGGCTTCGTAGGTCTGGATGTATCTATTATAGATCCGAGAGATCAGGCAAGTGAAACGAGGTGATTTCAAGCTCTTTACCGGCGAAGATAGTCCAACGTCATTTTTGACATCTCCTCCTCTCCCGCGGAAGGTACACAGGAAGCGATCGACCGGTCAAGGTCCTTGTTAGCAGGTTTCGGAGAGACAACAACCTGATCGTCTTGAGTTATGTTCAATGGCATATGCGGACGATCCGCTACACTAGGATGTGGTTACGAGATGGCAGATGAGATTTAACTTGGCAATCACAATATGTTTCATCGTGGACCTGCGGTCGTTTCGCACAGAGAGACGAAGAACCCGATCCATTGGAGGGTGGATTGCCGACGATAGGCTGGGGGGGATTGTTTTGACGCCGTGACGTTGGTCGTGGCGGTGCCGGCAACCTTTTCTTTAGTGGTGGTTCCGCATCACCACCATCGGGCGGTTGCTCGACAGAGACAGTAGTCACCGGCTCCGTAGTCAATTCTATGGGAACCGAAGGGTGACGCCGCTGCGCGTTAGATCTGTGGGTAAGCATGATGGTAGCAGCGAGATCCTGCGGGTCGGGCTTTAGCGTATCTGATAAGACGGGGACATGGCTCCGCCTGCAGGTGGTCAGCACAGGGAACCAGAGAGACATTCCTAGCGCACCAGTCGATGATCAAACCGTCGCCTCTGGGGGGGTTAATTAAACGAATGAAGCCTTGAACACGTTCATTCAGGACTGACCTGATCAGTTTCCTCTCTACGACGAGGTTCAGCGATTCCATTTCCTTGACACACCTCTCCACCCATTTGAATCGATTCTGTTTGTATTCTGCGCACGACTGAAGGCAGTCATCAGGAATGGGAGTGAAACGCCTCGTCCCGGAAGTAACGAGTTTCCTTTCGACGTGCGGCAGAGGGGATGGGCTCCGCTCACGCTTGACTCTGGGTGATAAAGTATAATTCAATGGAGATGGCGGATGGGACGAGGCTGAGTGAGTGCGTTTGAGTGGTGTCAGTCTCATGATGATGAACTTTTTTGTATTTTGTTCGCTTTACATAAAAAGGGCCGCTCCGACTTGTCTGAGAATCTTCTAATAGCCCCTGTTGTAAGTTACACTACACACTAATTTCAAGAGTCAAGCTCAAACTTCTTCAAGCTTCCAAGTTCTACATGGCAGGCTTAAACGCCACAATAAGTACTAGTGAACATTTGCCCTCTTGGCCGGCGTTCCCACACTGGGTTGGCAGATTTTCTGCTCTGCACTGGCAGACGCCGAGACAGACGTCGTGCGCAGTCTGATCTTGTCATGGTGCCATGTCCACGGTGTCTGCGGGCCCTATAGGAAGGGGTGGTGGGTCCTAGGACTCCTGACGTCGTTTGCCAATGGGTTGGTGGTTGTGCTCAGAACAGACAAGCTTAGGGTGCGAGGGTGCGAGGGTGCGCGGGTGCCAGGCTTATACAGCTGCCAGTATGAATAGGTAAACTCACACTACACTTTGGTCGTTGGTTGAGGGACGTTCGTTGGGGATGAGGCCGACTGAGGTGGCACGGCTAAGCTCAGGCTGCAATGAATGTTCGGCCGGCTCAAGTCCAGCGGCGTTTTTGCAGAGCCGGCGCAGAAGCTCTCGAAGAGTGTCATGCTGCGCATGCACTGGCACGTCTCAACATCCTTGACTACCGCATTTGGGTATGGTCGACCTTTTGCCAAGTCGACTCCAAATTTGGTTACAGTAAACGTTTCATCCATCCTCGTCCGTACCGCTGCCATAGCAATGGTCAATGGAGGCAGCGATGTTCCTCTTGCCATCTTCGTTCGCACATCTTTGCCCCGCATTGAACTCGCACGCGCCGATGGGCCGTACGGTACTTCAGGTTTGATATTGATCACAAGCCTAGACCTCGTGCATGCCGCCACACGACTCGGGAATCATTTCTATCCATCCCCGATTGATCTACGAACGTTCCCTCTCTCTAGCCAATGATGGGGATCAGAAGTATCAATAATAGCACCGTGGGGCTTGGTCTGTACCTTTCAGCCACTGTCTTGTCCTAATGCAGGCGTATAAGAAGTCCGTCAATTGATGCTAGTGTCTCTCTCATCCACTAACATGTCCGATCAAGTTAGAGGTTTATCGAGAGTCTCTCTCATATTTGCGTTTGTTTTTCTCTATCGTCCGCCTTTGATTTCACTCATCTCTTCGAGCAGTTGCGGAACCGCCTTGTTTTCTGATGGTACCTACTCCACCTATCTTCGTTTGTCGTGTGCACTGAGGTCGTTCATCGCCAGGTTACTCCAACATTGTCATTGGAATGGGTACGTCCTCCTTTCTTGCATCGCATACGCTCTCTCAATGTCGTGCCATAGTCAACACTCGTGGGGCACTTGCCTGCTTTCAATATTCTTTTGGAGCCTCACTTCATTCACAGTCTTGAAAACTATCTATGGTTCCGAGGCATTGACAGCCAACAACTACAGCAGTACTCTCAGTAGTGTCAGCTTTGCAGGTTTAGTCTTCTCCGTTTCTCGTTCTTGCAGTTCATTCAACGTTGCTGCTAGGCCAGATTGTAGGTATGCTGACCTTTGGTTGGATATCCGACAAGCTGGGCCGCAAATTTGGCATGGTAGGTTTGTTTCGGAAACAAGAGTCCTCCCCAGCTCAGATGCCCGTTAGATGACTGCAACCGGTATCGTTGCTGTCTTCGCTGCTTTGTCCGCTGCTTCTTCGGGTGCGCATGGTAGTTTTGGTGGAATGATTGCCATGCTCGCTGCCTGCCGGTAACTACGTCCATTAATAATTATTGCACCCCATCACAAATGCGATACATAGCTTCTTGGTAGGTATTGGGATCGGCGCAGAATACCCTTGCGGTTCAGTCTCTGCTGCGGAGCAAACGGAGGAAGAAGGCATTGCAAAGAATGCTCAACACCGATGGTTGGCACTTGCAACTAGTACGTGCTTGCCATCTCTGAAATAGTGCTCCAGACTTGAACACTGTTTTAGACACGATGATTGACTTTGGATTCGTGATCGGCTCCTTTGTGCCTCTGGTTTTGTATTGGATGTGAGTTTCATTGTGCCTAAATCGAGAATCATACCCAACCTTTCGTCAATAGCTTCGGGGACAAACACCTCCGTGCGGTATGGCGTCTTTCTCTTGGTCTAGGAGCCATTCCCGCTCTTGCTGTGTTATTGTGGCGTCTACGAATGACAGAGCCCACGAGCTACAAAAAACATTCGATGAAATCTATGCGGATCCCCTACTATCTCATTATCAAGCGTTACTGGAAAGGGTTGTTCGGGATTTCCTTGGCTTGGTATGTTGACGAACTTGTCCGGTGATCCGGATGCACTGATTGCATTTAGGTTTATCTATGACTTCATCACGTACGTACAATTATTGCTTTCATCGTTCATTACAGTCTCAAGTCACATACACACAGGTATCCAGTGAGATCGCCATTTCCTTTGTGGTTCGTGGCACCTAAGTAGTATGTAGTTCAACCTCTACTCTTCAACGATCACAGACGTGTAAGCTGACTCTGGTGTTTGTCGAATAATACCCTGAGACTGATTCTGGATAGTGTTGTCGGAGGGAACTCTTCTCTCACAGTGGTATTCGGATGGAGTGTTGTTATCAAGTTCGTGTCCCTTCTCATCCTATATTCTCTGTTACTCACGAGTCACTCCTCTCTTTACAGCCTATTTTACATCCCAGGTTTGCTGTTCTGCGTAAACTCTCGTTTACCCTGTATTCACAAAGGCACCAGGAGCTGTTATCGGTGCATTCGTTATCGACTATCTGGGTCCTAAGACGACAATGGTATTGTCATCAGGTCATAACTGCTCAATCGTGAAACCCATGTCTCTGTTAGATCACTGGTTTAATTTCCCAGGCAGTCGTTGGCTTCATCATGAGCGGCCTGTACACTCGCATAAGTCAACACATCGCGGCGTTCGCTGTATGTTGTGAACTGCCTCTCAAGTCAAGCAATTTTTATGTATTTACTTCGATCACAGGTCGTTTACGGTATCTTCCTGAGTCTTGGAGAATTCGGTAAGTGACTCGCAGCTGATGCGACATCGTCTTACATATGTAGGCCCCGGGAACTGCACTGGCGTCCTTGCTGCCAAGAGTTCGCCTACCGCAGTTCGTGGTCAATACTATGCTTTCGCTGCGGCTATCGGCAAGGTCGGCGCGTTTGTCGGCACGTACTGTATGTGGAATACGATATCAATGGATGTCGTGATGGTTGACTGATCATGTTTCCGGCGGATAGGCTGGCAGTCGATCGTTCTTGGTGGGTACCTGTGAATTCTCGTGAAAGCTTGAACTCAATCGTGGCATAGATTTCGGTGGTGCCAACTCGCTCAAGGGAACCACGGGTCCCTTCTGGATTGCTAGTGGCCTTGCCATCCTTAGCGCCATAGTTATATTCCTATTCGTCAAACCCCTTAGTCACGATGGAATGGCGGCGGAAGATGAAGCGGTATGTGTCCCATATCGTTCCCTGAGGTGTGCTGTCTATTCACACTTGCTGTAGTTCCGCTTGTATCTGGAGGAGAACGGCTTCGACACTTCTCACATGGGGATTGCAGATTCTGAAGTTTCGTCCAACTACTCTGGCGACGATAAAAAAGATGTGAGAGTTACGGCAGATGATGCATGATGATCTTTTCGAAATGAACCAAAGTTTCTACTAATTCCATTCCATTGTCGTTGTCTTGGAAACTATCCGAGGCACCCAAAGAGCGCAGGGGCTTGTAAGACTGAGTTTTACGCGATCGTTGACTATTGGACAGCCAAGGAATGCTGGAAGCACCATGCAAGATGTTCTCAGTCAAAAACTCAGAATGTGCTATCTAGCTTGTTAGTAAGGGCGAGGCGGGATGGTACAAAGTGCTCGTCAGGGTGCTTCCACTACCCCAGTCGCTGCCCTTCAGTTCTACCTTGAACGCCCCACCGCCAAGTGTTTAATTTCGGGACGGTGGATGCACCTACGTTGGGCTGAAGGAAAGGTAGTGGGAAGAGGGAGTCAGGCCTGGATCTGTGACAGCATCATATCATAAGATTGTATCCAAGGTCGGTGCCTCGGTCACCGGCCAACGCGGGCGACAGAACTCTTGGAGCGGTTCCCCGACTCCCACGAAGTCACGAAGCGGGGAGGGTTTTGGAGTCAGGCGCAACTTGAAATAGGCAGCCGTCTGCAAAACAGTCCGCTTCTGTAAGACTATGTAAGGGAATAGGAGCTTCGAGCTCAAAGAATGAGGACGGTGAAGTCTTCAACTTGCCCCTCTCGTCGACACTGTTCATGATGTGTGTTTTGCTTTTTTTCCTGGTCTCAATTTGTTCGTGACAGGTTCATAAACAAGCTTCCTTGTTGTGCTGCGCATGTTATTGATAAAATTTAATTTCCACCTGTTGAACTCCATGTTGTTTGAACTTGAACATGTTCCTCTGATTCCTGCCGGTCCAGACCGCAATTTTTGTAGTTTGATTTCAGCATTTTTGGAACATCTTCATGGACCTATCGTCGCCACTGCATTACTATGAAGACCACCTACGCTTGTACGCGGCCGACGAGAATTCGGAGTGTGTTCTTCGGCTCGGCAGTCCCGACAGTCACAGTAGTGGAGACACGCCTTCAAGCCACTTGAGGATTTGATCGACAGTCTCAGAGACATACCGTTGGATGCTGACTTTCTCAATGTATTCACAAACTCCCAGGTCGTCCTGCCATCAACAGCCGTTCATAGCAATGTATGTCTAGCAGTAGCAGATCTGAGGGTAGCAATCGAATGATAAGTTGCAACTTCGAACGGAAACGCAATATAGCTCGCGCCGCTACGATTACATAATCGTGTCTACCACTGGATCTTCGACGACTCCATGGACTCTGCAAAGAGCATCCTGCACTCACTCGTAGTAGACACACAGAAGGTTCGAAACGGGATATCTCAGTATTCTACTACGAAAGGCGTCAGACAGGTTCGACAACACTCCCTCATTCGCCTCGAATTTGAATTTGAAACAATTATCAATGTTTCTCGAGCCATCCTCGAAGCGCTCAGCAACCCAAGGCTTTGTCGCCACTATTTGCTCGACGACCGCTTTGTCGACTGGTTGTCGAGTACCGAGCCCGACACTTGTTTGGATACGTTGAGAAGGATGGATGTGCTACTCAGATCCCAGCGTGAGGCATTAGCAGTACCGGTTTTCAGAAGCCCTGGGTTTGCGGGATCCCCGATATTTTCTGCTTGTGAAGAAGAAGACGTTAACGCGGCAATTGCGCTCTATCGGGATCACAAGGCTCATTTTCACTTCTTGCTCACAATGGACATATTGTGAGTGCCATGTAGTATGCGGATGAACTCGTATTCGACGCCTCATATAGGAATGAAGAGAACGAAGTTCACAGACAGAAAGCCCCTTCAAACAGGACTGAGTGAGTGTTGTTTCCCAATGTTCTGTTTGTTCGTGATCACGATCGATGACATGTACACTAGGGGGGTTTGTATGCAGGGTCAAGTGCCTCCTCAATCTACCATAGTAATGGACCCCGTGATGGAAAACCAGAGGAAGAACATTCTTTGTATGCTTAGCTATCCCTTGATGACCTTACCGTTGACTTCTCACTTAGCAAGGAAACGAGACAAACTATTGAAATCACTTGACGCGTTGCGTTGTTTGGAGAAACATCGACAGACCTCATCGATACGTCAATCCGATACATGCGCGTGGTTACACGTTTTGAACACATATACGTCGTGGAAGCAGGGAAAAGGCTCGTTCCTGTGGTTGCAAGGGAAAGGTATATTCCTGTGATGATGCAAAGCTTCTGTCATTGACATGAATTTGGTTAGCTGGCGCAGGAAAAACTGTTTTGACGTACGTTTCGGCCTCTTTTTACCAAGTGGTAACCTTGATCATGCTCGCAGATCTTCTGTCATCGATGACCTCAATAACACGAGGAATGCTGA
>JBBPOR010000467.1:0-22341 GCA_038091555.1 Leccinum sublutescens | reverse complement strand
AGTTTTGTACGTTTGCTAGTCATAAGTTAACAGATCTTACTTGCCCCCAAACTTCGGACTTCGCGACGTTTCCCTGGAAAAACCACGTTCATGTCACACCCCAACATTCAGTCTGACATCAATGGAACATCAGCAAACTCACCCCTCTCTGTCTAGGCTGTCCAAGTCTATCCAGGTCCAGACAGTCTAGAACAGCCTCCAGGGCTCTCTAGTAAGGTACCTAACTGGCTAGAGCTGTCTAGATCTGTACCAGACTCAACCTAGTGATCTAGACTGGACTAGTTTTGAAGAGTTGGAACAGAACTGGAAAAAATTCACACTAAGACTTCTGTGAAAGACTGTGAAAGACTGTGAAAGACTGTGAAAGACAGTCTATAGTATTGCATGCCTGTCAATCCAGTCGACTAATTATCTGACCATGCAGTAACGAAGAGACAAACATCATAGTAGCAAACAAATAAATTGTGTACTACAAAATATAACAAATCATGTACCAATAACATCAATCCAGAAGAACATCAAAACCGCTCGTTCTCACTGCAGACTCTTGTAATTGACTGCCATAACTATTATTTCATGATTAAGTATGATAGGATAATTAATTAAATTGGAAATACCTTACCTGCCTGCTTCCGCCCATTTGCAACGAAGGTCCTTGAGTTTGTTACCATGTATCAAGGAAGTGTCACACTTCCTCATTAAGCCGAGCATTTCGAGGTATACCGGTGAGTATACCCCGACTCTGAAGTTCACTTCGCCTTGTGATAATGCAATCTCGTCCAGAACAACTTTCAGCTATAAAAATAACAACTTTAGTTCACAAAAACACATTCAAATTTACCGTCAAAAGATTACCGCAGTAGCAGCAATGGCGACAGCGACTCGTGGAACCTCCGCACCAAACACTTCGGGGAATTGTCTCCCGACACTCTTGTCGCCACTGTAAAAGAAGTCCATGATAAGTCCGGCTAATGCGGGATGCGCAAGGTTGTTCGTTCTTCCCTGTCAATGTTTCGTGCGTCAGTAGCAGTCGTCTACTACTGAAATCACCCACCTCCGCATCCACACCGTCCCGCAGGAATAGCCCGTTGTCGCCCAACAATTGCTGTGCGATGTCCTTGTTTACATCGCGCCGATTCTGCACGTCCCACTCATAACGCTGTGTAACGAAGGTACGCGCTTTTTTCCTCAGCGAAGATCGCCAGTTCCCGAGGTCTTCCCAAAGCTGTCGGTGTACAATTAGTACGTAGAATATCACTTGATGCGAGCATACCAATTTGCAGATATCATTGGCATACTCCGGCCACCAACCTGCATTATAAGTCAGTTCATAGCTGGATTCCTACGAAACAAAAAAGAAAGATTACCGTCAGGGACGACCAACGACTTCGCACGTCTCTCCTGTATCGCTTCCTCGACATACTCCAAAACCGCCTTGTTGAACTCGGTGCGGTGGGGAAAGGCATTGACAGAAGCGGCGTCGCAGTGAGAAAACTGCTTCGCCCGTTCAATAATGTCACGGACAGCCGGTGGGTGGAATTGCAGTTGAGACGGGTCAGCACCCTCCGTCGCGGACGAAACTTGGCGTCTCCGCTGGGTGGGTTCAATGTGCCGGTTGGACTGGGCACCAGATTCCGGTGGTTGCGTCGTTTCACGTTGGCTTGATACGTCCCGTGTTGCGTTTGTCGGTACATTATTTGCGTTCCGCGAGGTAGATCGTTGTTCATGCCGGATGGTGGCCAGTTGCGAATTATCGGGAAGGCGAGGAGCCCGGTTGCGTCGGCGGTGCACCGCAACAACATCTTCGATGTCTCGGTCTACGTATATGTTAGCTATTGGTCAACGAAACATCTGGTTAAGCATTGAACGAAGACTTACTCTCTGACTCGGAATGCCTTATAACTTCTCCCGCCACGGATGAGCGAGTCTGACCAGCTAGAGACAAACATCAATTTACTTTCACAACGCATGGCGAGTATTGTTCACCTCCATGATGGACCGAGTGCGAGTCATCCCCTCGAAGCACGGCCTCAGCAATCCGCTCGTCTTCACTTGGCGCTACCTCATCTATTTCGGTACCCATATCGGTGTCGTTGATCTCATGAGGTGCTTCGTTAGATCCTGCGTGCCGCCTGAAACCGACGCGGCGTGGGGGAGGCGAGTCCGGCTCCTGGTTGACCGTCGGCTCATCGAACAACGAAGCAGCGGCGGGAGCCTTCGTGAACGAAGGGCGTACTGGCAATCCTCCATCTTGTCCTGTAAACCGAAATTGGAGGGATTTTGGGGTAAATATAAGAATGACGCACCGCGCGGGCCAGCCTCTCCTACACGAGGATTACTTTGATGCGAAGGGTGCCGAGCAGAAGAGGTTGCCGTTGCCTGAGATGCCCGGGGAGGCGCTTCGACCCCAGATTGAGAGGCAAGAGCAAGCTTGTGAAGGTGGGAAGAACGATACCGCGGAAGACCTTCTTGAACGCCGTAACTAGAAGAACACACGGACGGAGTACGGGACGTAGGGGCAGTAGAGGTACGTGAGCCTCCCGCACCAGAGAAGACCGAGCTGGCATGAGATGAAGGACGCAAGGATGTATTTGATGGAACGGGCGACTGCGTCAGAGAATCGGAGGGACTGGGATTGATTTTCGGTGCTCTGAATCCGAACTGTTGGCCCGGGGCTGCCAGGGTGAAAGACGGGCGAACGCCGGGAGATTCGCATGATGACTGGCTTGCCGGAACGTCAGACTTGAGACGGGGTCTTGGACGTGGCCGTGAATCACATTGCAGCTGGGTACTTGAACTGGGGGCCATGGGGTTCACATCCAGGTCCTTGGTCGACGCATCAAGGGCAGCCAGGCGTTTTGACATGGGTTTCCCCGCCCCGTCGGCCAGAAGTCGATCTAGATTTTGCATCTGAATTATTCTGCCGCCGGTCCCCCTTCCATTGCGCGAAGATCGCCGGACCTGGGATTCTGTTCCGAACGGTAAGCAAATGATGACTCGATTGTGTAGCAGAACTTGAAAGGAATAAAAAACTACCAAGTGGCACCTCACCGCCGTCATCATTGACTTCGGCCCTCAGGCGCTTCAAGAAGCTCGAGTTCCCATTCGGCGAGGAGTCGTTGACTGCGTTGTCGTCTTGATCAGAACTTTCTTCGTATGCTTTTCGTTTGCTACGCATGATGAGTCCAAGACGGAAACCCGGACTGGTGGGAATCTTTACGCGCACCTTCGTATTTTATAAGCGAGGTAAGCGAGGGCAAAGGGAGATTCGTTGTAAGAGAATGTAATACAGACAACTCGTTACTCGCAAGAACTACTACCCAACTCGCACTTAAGAACTACAGAACTCGTAAGAACTACAGCCAACACTACAACAGAAATCTAAGGGTAATAATAAAGTAAAAGCTGATCCGCGAACTAGTAAACGAGCGTCAGAGGGGGCATAAATACCGTCTCATTCAAGTCTTTTTCTTCGTGGGGTATGTGGACGGAGCAGTGGAGGAATACCACGTGCGAGGCAATGGTCGTAAACGTGAGTAGTGACGCTGATCGTCATCGATCACCGATTCTGACGGTTGTCTTCGATACGAGGACTCCGAGGAAGCTGGCGAATGGGAGGGAGGGAAGCCTGAACCGCTGATCGTTCGGAGGGGAGGAGGGCGTGGTATGCGCGAAGGAAGACGCTCCGTTGCTTGCAAGGTAGGCGAATCCGCCTCAGTAGAGTCCGACGACGTGGAATCCTCTTCGGATCCTACTGGCGATGCACGGAATTTGGGTTGCGCATTATCGGGGTCCAAGGGGGGTGGTATTGGGACCCAGCTGTCGTTCTGTAGATCACATAGTGCCTCAAGCAAAGAGTCAATCATGAAATCATGGGTGATCTGATTCTCATCAGACAGAAACTGTCCGTTTGAGAAACGCATTGGGACCACTATCCTCTCGCGGAGCTTGTTGAGGAGTGGAATTAAAGGGGAGAAGTAAGGTGCGACGTGTGGGAGTATGTTGGCTGACCAGCCAAGTTCTGACTGGATTGTCGTCGTCTTCACGGTGGTGGGATGGAAAGAGTTGAAATAGGTGTCGAAACATACGAGATCCGTCTCGGCTTTTATTTTGTGGGGTTGGTCCAGGAGCACGCAGATACCGACCAACACGTAGAATAGGGACTCGAGATCATGAGCGGGGCGATGTACCACTGGCACGCCGGGCCCCGCTAACACCAGCTCGGCAGCCATCCAGGACCAGGTTCCCTAGATCGTTCCTCGGTCAATGAAATGTACGACATAATTGCGAACTTACCGTACGGCACAGGGGATCTGTATCGATCGAAGGTCTATCGGGGTCTACTTCCCCTGGCTTCGGCAACTTTATCTCATGATTGTGTCCCAGTCTTGAGGCTGGGATATGATGTACGGTGTTCTGCGTCTGTGAATCGACATGAACCAGCGCAGGAACGGTGCCCTCGACGTATCGTGGAGGTACGACCGAATTGGATTCGGTGGGGGTAGAAGGCTGGGTGGCAGGCTGAGATGAAACGGGCTGAATGGGGACAGCATAGCCCCAATCAGCGAGAAGTCCACGATGGGAAATCGATGCCTTGATTTGTTCATGTAAGCGGTCCCGCGTCTCTTGAGGGAGGCTATCCAGAAATCGCATACGGTTGTCAGAAAGTCCATCCCAAAGGACAAGTAAGAGATTAAATAAACTGATATCGCGGTGAATAATGCCCGCTTTTTGAACCGCATCTTTGTGGGCTGGAATGCGCCGTTAACGCCAATGGACAGTAGCGAGTGAAACAACATACCCAGGATGTAATCGATGAACGCAACTAGGAGTTCAGCAAGGGAATTAAATTTTAGCACATCGAGGCCGATGGGTTCGGTTATGAGTCGCGAAAGAACCCGTAGTTGATATCGACGACTACCCGCTTTGCGACTAGCTTCGGAAAGTAGGGAACGAAGTAGATGTGTCGAGTTGTTGATTAGAGCATCGGAACGAATTGGATGAGGACCTTGAACCTGTCCTTCGTGTAGGAGGGTCGGGACTCCTACAACCCCAACGGCATTCAGGAGTGTGAGGATGGACCCCTCTGTGTATTTCCGCAAAGGATCTATCCAACAGTCTTTGACGACGACCCCACGTCGTGTGCGTAAGGTGGTCGGCGACTCTGAGTTGCTTGCGGAATCTGCGTCGTCCGAGTCCATCGAGCCAGCCCAGACGGTTGTGCCACGGCCATGCAAAATGTCCGAGATAAAAAGTAGACTGTCGATGGTAACTTCCTTCGTTTCTGAATCTCCTTTCCATGCCATCAATACACGCTTGTCGCCACCCTCATCGAGCAGCGAAACGTCGAAACCGAGCTGGGAAAGGTTGGCTACCGCGAGACCGAGTATGATACGCAGGAAGATTTCCGGGTCCGTGTGAATGTCGAAGCAATGCGTTATGAGTGAACCTCCTCGGTCGAAAAAGGTCAAGCCAATATGAGCCCCTAGAATTCGAAGCGAGGGGGCGGCATGTCTCCCGTCCTGAGCGTACAAGAGTACGCTCGTTTTCCCGGCGACCTCCGTGTAAGAGATTCGCTGTGTCTCGCTGGTATTCCTACTCTTCATCTCCCCGAAGACAAAGACGTCTCTCCAGTCCAAATCGGCCCCATTCGGACTGAATGCTAGGTCCGGTTTACGTTGAAGGTACGACCCTTTGAAGAATTTTTTAGCCCCTCGGGCATGCCATTTCCTGCCAGAGCATCGCGTCAGCCATACGTTGTTACGGTAAGAGAAACTTCAGACCTATCGATCTTCTTTCTGGTGAATTTCTTGATCGCTTCTAGGACGTTGTTCAAAAAGCTCGCCATTTTCACTTCGGCCTTTTTGTCCCCGTTGGTTTTCGGAAAGCCGACCCAACGCTCCTTTGTGCCCTTCGTCAATCCATAGAGCTTTTTATCTCTTAGATAATGTAGCAAGTCCGACATGGTTTGTGCAGAACCAAATAAAATAGAGTCGGGGAACAGGGCTTCCAGCAGCCCTCGACTCTCGGAATTGCTGAGTTTCCAGCGAAAATCCTGGGTGTCGCTGTCGACTAGGCGATCCATGTTGTGACGATATCCGTCCGATTTACGTCTATATCCCAACGGAATACTGGGAAGCTGTTCAACGGTGAACTTCAAATTGATCATTAAACACGTTGATAACGACGTACCCGGGCGTCGCTGCGCGGCGTGGCATGTACACAAGACGGGAGTCGGGGCTGCAAACGTGTCAAAACTCGAACCGATTTAGGAACAAGACTCACATTCTGTCTATTTGGGCTTTCTGACGACTGCAATGCTGGTTTCATTGGGAATGGGTGTAGCGACAGGCAGAAACCGATCTTTGCCCACTCGCTCGAAGTATGTGTGATCTAGATTTAGTCCAAATCGGTGCTCCTTCTGAATCAGTCGATTTATGAGATCGATAAACGATTGCTAATCCGTGTTCACTACTACAAGTACTACGGATCCAGGCTACAAATCAAGGTGATAGAGCGTAGTAGAATTCCTTAGACCAAAATTTATTCAACCAGAATTCTGTCGAGAGCTCATAACTGTTCTGATGCGTAAAACGATTATGAGCGACATTACCGAAATGTGGGATAAGGTGAGCGGGTGACCTAATTAGTGGGAGAGGAATGATATCGCCGATGCGGGTACCATCCGGCCTGACAGCACGCCGCAGGAGGTGCATACCTGTTCCGGGATGGGTGCGGATGATATCGAGGCGCTGAACATAAGCGAGGAACCTGTCGGAGTTCAGAAGACGAAATATCATTCGCAGTTGAACGATCGAATGACCTGCGAACAATAAGAATGATAGCTAGAATGAATGTTTATGACGACTTACCGTCCAAGCCCTGTTTTGGCCAAGAGCTATTGGGAACGGCATTAACGACGACTGCATCGTATAGACCGTAACGATGGTTGTCAACGGAAGGCGGAACCGCGCGCAATGTCTGCGGGGCATCCGGGACCTGCTCGTGGTAGCACATTTGTTGGATGCGAAGTTTGTGCCATATTTGCAGGCGTTCGAAAGGTAAGTCAGGGAATTCGTTGCGACTTCTGACCCCAGAAACATTGTGTGGTAACGAATTTTCGTCGCGGGCAAAGTATTCTCGAAGAGCAAGCCGAAAGTCAGGGAGTTCGAATGTAACGGTAGCCTCGTCAATGCTCAATCGTAGCGAGGGTTTGAGCGAAAGATGAAAGGCGGACGTGGTAGTAGAGAATGTTTTTGGGAGGTGAGGGGTATTCGGAAGGTCGCCGCGAGAGATAGCTTCGGCCATCGCGAAGTAGTTGACTCGAGCATTAGGCTCTAGGCCTAGGTGTTCGAAAAGAGAACCGTCTTCCGGATCTGGTTCATGCTCACCATCTCGATCAAAAACATGGTCGTCGACTTCACGTTCCCAGATCTCTCCTGTGTCCCGAGTCCTCTCCAAGTAGGTGGCGATATCGAACAGTAGGCATTTCTCGGAACGGTCGAGATACCGAGCGATTTGGTTATAGTAGTCTTGATTGTTTCCGGCCCGAGCAGGAATCTTGATTTCCTGGACGTGGGCGTGCTCCGTAGGGTCTGCGGACCATTGCATGACCGGGCCGGAACGACGAATGTCTGGTACGACACCTTGTAGTAGCTCTAACTTCGGTATTTGCCAAGCGTCCTTTCGCCCTCCGGCACGCACAACAGCGTCCTTGTGATCGTGAAATTCTTGCAAGGCGTTTGCGATCTTGAAAAGTGTTTCATCAGTGAAACACGGGGCTTGAGCGAGATATCGGAAATCAGCGAGCGCTCGGACAGCCGTCAGAAATCGATTTGGAACTGCACCGGCAATGACCCCGACTAAGTAACGCTGGACCGCTCGGTGATCGCGGCCGGTGACCTGTTTGAGCCTTGAGATTCCATCTTCAAACGATCGGTACCCAACAGTACTTTGAATCAGAGAAAACCGAAAGTCGATTTCTTGAGCTCCGACGACAGTGATACACCACTGGGCATCGTGGTCCCAGCAGAAGCGGTGGAAGTGGTGAAGGGGCTCTACGTGAAGAAAAGACGAAGGTTGAGAGAGCGCCCAGTCCCTCCAGAATGGGTCTAGAACGCCGTTGAGCCCAACTTCCCTGATTGATTTCAGGAATGACTTATAATCGGGCGGATCCTGCTTCGGCCGTACGACGCGGATGGCGGTGAGTGTGTGTGATGCTGTCCGAGGAGCATGGCGAAAGGAATCACCAAAGTCCTTCGACATAGCTGTGGTGAAAGGGGAGGCCTTCGGGCTAGTTCCAGCGATAAGACACTGCTCGGGGGTGTCCGCGATCCACGCTGCGAGAGGCGTGTAGGAATAACGAAGATTTCCTACCGGGTCATTCATCATCACGCCGATGGAAGCGGCAATCTTCAAGGGCTTCAGAATCAAGTCCAGCGCGCGGTGAAAGAGCCGGTCTTGTAGTAAGCTCCGCACACGAGTATTCTTGTGAAGGAACTTGGGAATGGGGAGAAGTCCGAGGAGCATATAGCCGTGGAGAGATGTTTTGCTGCGAATCTTCGTGTCGATATTGGCGAGACTGATGAGTACCGGATGTGCCATACGGTTCCCAGTTACGACTGAAATGTTAGTTTTGTCCGACGAGAGGACCACGCCTAAGAGCGTGCTCCCAACAGGAAGTTCGCTCTAGACTACAGTTAGCATTGACGTTTCGTACAAGTAAGAATGATCTTACTTGCATCTCCCAGGCTTGATTACTGCTCATCCAGTCGTCGTAAATTCGGCAAACCTTCGCAGCCGACGTCCACACTCTCCGAGGGACAAAACTGATGTGCGGCGCGAGCAAGGGATGGCTCAGAATCGCTTGAAGACAGTCGAGCGGTTGGCGGTAGAATACCCGGACCGCGTTCTTCGTCCGACCCTCGGGTTCGATAGTCTCGCAAAGCCAAGCCGGTCCAGACGGCAGCGTTTCGGCACGGGTTCGTAACTGTTTTCCTGTCCGAAATGAGAGGGGTACGCGTTTGAGCTAGAATACAATTAGTAAAATCCAAGCTTAGGAACTGAGTCAAAATCATAATTACGATATCAAGCGAGAGTAATGAATCGATAGCGGCGAGACTGAGACGCGAGCGAAGGAGCCAC
Organism: Leccinum sublutescens; assembly: GCA_038091555.1. Taxonomy (NCBI): domain Eukaryota; kingdom Fungi; phylum Basidiomycota; class Agaricomycetes; order Boletales; family Boletaceae; genus Leccinum; species Leccinum sublutescens. The sequence continues at coordinate 13,197 of JBBPOR010000467.1, read as the reverse complement.
GAAGCAAAATGCCATTCTTCTCGGGATGCGAAGGGAAAATATAGATTTTCTCGGCGTTCGTAGGCGTATTTATCCTGCCTAAAGTTGTCTAGAAAAGATTTCCCTCCGGGGAATGCCTCGCTGCAACCGTCATACGCTTCTACAAATCTCTCCAGCAACTCTTCCGTCTCATTTTCGGTGTCCATTGCAACGTCCGGGTCAAGTCCGTGGTCAGATAGGTTTGAATCCGGATTGTCGTAAGCCAGAGGATCGTCGGGATGGTTGCCTACAGCCGGAACGGATACCGCACGAGGTGGGCTGACCGAAGTTCGAGTTCCTGCGACGGCCCGGGGTGGAATTTGAGGGGCCTGATGGAGGTTATTCGTCAGTTCTTCGTGCCACGTAGGTCCGCATGATCCCATTGGCTGATTCATATGCTGCAAGACATTCGTCTCTGAGCAAAACCTTTTGCCGCAGCGGGGACAGCTTAAAGTCTTGGGTTTACACCGATTCGTTTTGACTCTGGGCATCGTCGGTATCGGTACAATATATAAGGATGTATTCAGGACTCGGGTACAATAAGCAGAAATAGTAGCCGAGAAGTTCGGGGAATAAACCTTGTTTCACTCGAAGCACGACGACCTCGCAAGCCCATGGTGCCCTCCTCAGTTACTTTGGCGCTCTGACAATCCCCCCCCCCCTTCCCAACTAAACATCGTTGCTCCATTGCAATGGATTTCCCCACCAATCAACCACAACCGAGCAAGACATTCCCTTCAGATTCTTTCTTTCATTTGGCTCCCTTTGCGTCGTGCGTTCATCCACATATGATTTCGCCTTCGCCTTCGCACTTCACTTTCTCGGGTCCTCAAGCCTCTTATACGCCTAGTTCGACCTGGTATGGCGATGATATGCAAGGCAGCGAGGCTGGCTCCGAATGCCTAGTGAGTCTGATCCGCTAATATACTCTGCAATCACCGAAGATATAATCATTTTCTTGCGCAGTCGCAAAGTGCAGACTCGGATGTTGTTGTCCCCTCCCCCGGGAACAGCAGTGAAGCCCACCTGCTATTGGAAGCAGCTCGCGCCGACCGGGAAGTGCGCCTCACCCGCAGAAATCTCGCGCTCCAGATCGTCCACCGGAATACCCTTGCCCTTCAATACAATCGTTTACTATTGGACAAAGCTCAGGAAGATCTACACGCTGCCAATGAACTCATTGGCCACGTTCGCTTCGTGATCCGCAAGAGTGGTTTGCCGGTCGCAGTTGAATATGCAATGAGGAGTGACCCGTCTGCTACGAACGGTACGTACACCCAGTCGTCTGATATGATACTTCGAACTAACATGAAAATCATTGACGATCAGCCAAAAAGAGTTCACGCAGTGATTGTATTCATTCCTCGCCTGTACTCGACGTGAGATTAGACTAACGTTGTACTTGCTGAATGTTGTTTCGTGTTCAAGTTGTTTTGTGTACTCGACAGTGCTGGTATTTATGTGTAGGCATACTTACTACTACTGTACAGTAGAATCATCTCGGCTGGCCCGTCTGCATGCCCCCGTCTTACCAATTTCAATTCGTCACCGGGGTAGCCTAGGCCCGAAAGGCAGTAATGTCGTTTCGTTCCCAAGTTATTTCGTGTACTCAACAGTACTATGTAGTATTTATGTGTAGGCGTACTTACTACTACTGTGTGACAGTAGAATCATCTCGGGGGCTCTCAGAGTGGCCCATTAATTTTCCTGTGTGACGAGAAGACTCTGGTGGTGATCAAGTAGTTTTACAGCTGGCAGATTATGGATGCGTGGGAAACTGATCAAAACATAGGAGACTTGCAAAAAACATACCAGGAACACACCATTATGGTGGGAAGAGTGTACTAAGAACGTAGGAGAGAGTATCCACAGACATTAGAAAGTGTTCTGAGCAGTGTGCCTAGCATTGAAAGATGTCTAAATGTCTAAAAAATGAAATTATTCTGAATGTTCCGAGTATTACACTAGTGAATGGCAACAACTCATTTGGGTGTATAGGAGATTTATCCATTTGATTTCGCTTTTTGCACATTGTGATGTCAATTACCACTAGGCACAGTACTCATAACAGCTTCTTATGTCTGTAGATACTCTCTCCCACGTTCTTAGTACACTCTTCCCACCATAATGGTGTGTTCCTGGTATGTTTCTTGGCAAGTCTGCTATGTTTTGGTCAGTTTCCCACGCATCTTCATTTTTATTTCTCTTCTCGAGCACTCATTTCTCAAGAGGACCTTTCGAAAAAGTAATGGTACAATGTACTATATGGAATACAAATGCCTAGATAGTTGCCCTGGTGTCCTGACCAATACCCTGTCGCTTCAGAATTTATAGGGGTAAATCCTATATCTTTTCCTGTATATCCAGGGGAAGCTCCCTCGAGTTAAAGCTGCAGGTAGAGTGTAGATACATGTACTAGGTATACTTCAACCAAGTTTCAGAACATATATACCTGGCAAATTAAACATGTAGGCCGCTTTTTTGCAATTCAGGGGGAGGAAGACATATCTTCTCCTACATTGTAGGCAAAGTTCCCTTGAGTCCGAGTCGCTGGTAGGATGTACGTATATGGTCCAGTTATATGTCCATCAATTTACAGAATATAATAACCTAGAGAATCAAATTTGCGAACCGCTTTTGTGTCATTCAGAGGTAGAAGGACATATCTTGTCCTGAATAACAGGTAAAGCTCCCTCGAGTCTGTGCCGTTGATATGATATATATATATATATATATGGTATACTCCCATAATTTCTTACAATGAATCTACCGATCAGATCAAAAGTGCGAACCGCTTTTTGTAAATCAGGGGTAGGAGGACTATTTACATCTACTGTTACATAGTCCACTCTCCATGCTAAACGCCGTTGGGGAAACATTTTAATATATATCCACTGACTAGGAATAAATTTTCTGAAGCTAGTTACCTACACAGTAAATTTTGTGATCGCTTTTTGGATTTTCTGCTCATATCTACATATCTACTTATATATAGAGCCTAATATCATGGTTCAAGCGGTCAGAAACTCATGTAAGGTATGCTATAATACTATCACAAACATAAAACTAATAATTAATGGCAGGGGAACGAGTGGTAAAGGAAAAAAGGAGAGGAGAGGGATATTGTATCTATGTGTCCAAATATGGACATGTGGCGGGTGGTTGGCGGGATGTTGCTTCTCGGGGTTTGCCAGGAGAGCACAGCCAGCGCCCGCCAGCGACGTTGGTGGCCTTTACCGGATTGGGAAATTCCAGTCGCTTTTCATAGGGATATTGGTAGGGAGTGGGAAAAGGGCTATATATCGAGCCTAGTTAGCTTTACATAATTAAATATTGTGACAAGCTAATTAGGTAACTACATTGAGAACAGGCGGTGCATTAGTAAGCTTGATCTCGTCATAGCCTGTCACTGATCACATCACTATTCCTTTTTGTTTTCTGACGTAATTTCGACAACGATCGTCCTTCTCTCCAGTGTCTCCCTCCCCTTCCCGTCTCCCCCCCTTCCTGTCTCCTCTCCCCCTCCGAATCAGATCTACCACACCGCGACTGCCACGACGCCGGCATACCACGACGGGAAGCACGGGGAAACAGCATGGGGTCAGCCACCTCGACAACGACGACGATGATACGGCGCGTTAGGGTAACACCCGGGACCGCGACCACGACGTGAGGACGGGTAGGGCGGGGAGAGAGTATGAAACGACGAAGACGGGGAGGAAAAGGACGAAGACGAAGGCGAAGATCCCCGTGTCAATGCCTCGACTGACTCGTCCATGCATCTTGGTGATACTTGTCCTGAAGACCCCAACGAAGAAATGAACTCGGATTCATCCGATGATGAGGAAGATCGAAATTGTTTTACGAACCGCTTGGATTGCGAATGATCACAACAAGGAATATTCATCGAGGCGAGCAGATCGTACGTGTGTATCCATTTTTTTCTTCATTACCCCCTTCCTTATTCCCACTCTTCCATGTACCTCGGCATTCTCCTTTTGTTGCTTTCGCGCTCTCGGACAAGTTCGTACTGACTTTGCTCATGTGGTCTTTTTTAGTACTTTTATGCTCAGCCTGCCCGAAAGCGACCCTCGTTTGTCTGCGATTCTGCCCCCCGAAATCATCTCGCTCGTTCGTCTGCTTATTCTCTCCGAGGCTGATTCCGAGAGCGCTCGTTCAAAGGGAAGGCTTCCAAAAGGAATATTGGGAAAAGGCAACGTGAAAGATGACAAAAATGTGCTGGAGATATTAGACGAGGTATTCAAGCAACGCGAGGGGATATATGCCGGTGGTAGCGTCGAGGTTCGGTTTTACTTCAGTCCGACTAGGGCGCTGATCGGACCGTTCGTTCATCTCTTTGTTAGGATGACGAACGCCTGCTCTCTCTTTCAGAAACGCTCGCAAGGAACAAACGACACGCCGTCGTCGTGAGGCTAGGGAGAAACGAATTTTGAGACATATAAGGCAAGTATTGATGGTGACGCTTGCCGAACTCCATGTTCCTAGCGAAGCTGGGTGCGGAGCTGGGACACGGGACACGAGGACAGACAAAAGGGATGTGAATGGTGGAAAGTATGCGGGAAGCAGCAAAAAACGCACTGCCAACGGCACGGAGGGAGATCGTGGACGGAAAAGTCACGGAAGTAGCGGACCTTCGAGAGAATGTCACGGCCATATTCATCTAGCCTTTCTTTTCTTTTCACTGGACGGAGATTGGGGAACTGTGACTTAAACAAGTCTCGGCTTGATAAATTTACCGGGCGTTGAACAAGAAATATCTACATCGAGGTTAGGTACCTTTATGTAAACGCGCCGGGATCCCGTCATCCAGCAGTCAGCGCTAGTCAGCACGCATCACGCAAACGTGATTTCGCAAACCATTTTCTGATTTTCCAGAATTCAGGGTTCATATTTAGTCAGATACTTAGCATCAACGGGTGTTTCCAGACTAACCAGTATTACCAATCAGAATATCTGATAAACCACGTGGCACTCGATACGGTCAGCGCCGGAGTCCTCACGACTGTATAGATTAGACCCTGGATGTTATTTGTCGTTTCTCTATGGAATAAATGTACTGTATGTCAATATTTGATGATCATCCGATCCTGGGCCAAGGCACTTGGCGATAGGGGAAAAGGAACGTGGCACGAACTAACACTGGTATAGTTCACGGCTCCACGTCACACCGAGTCACGGATCCTCAATATTTCAATCCTCAACGTTCAACGCGCAACGTCGCAACGTCAACAACTGTCGAAACGAAGCGGTGGGGGCGTCACGCTGAGTTAGCTGACCCCGTTCTCGGGAGGCGCCACGGCGTCAGCCACCTCGACAACGACGACGACAACACGGCGCGTCACGGTAACGCCGCGGACCACAACCACGACGAAGATGAGGGCGGGGAGGGCGGGGAGACGGTATAGTAGCGATACTACGAAGACGGGGAGGACGGGGAGACGGCACGGCGTCAGCCACCTCGACGTCGTCGTTACGGTAACACCGCGGACCGCTACAACAACGAGGAGGACGGTGGGGTGGGGAGACGGTATCGCGACGTCCGCGACACCACAACGAGACTGTGTGTTGGTGCATTCAACCAAGAGGTATGATTATGACTTTGCTTCTGTGGCGTTGTCGTTTGACACCGTTCTACCAGTTCTTTGTCAATTTCCTTCAATGGGGAACGCTGTCCTGGCTTTGGGTATTTGTCACACTTCTAGTCTACAACGTGAGGCCGCGCACCTCTGCGAACACGGAACTTGATCCTCAGCAAATTGTCGTGACAGCCCTGTTGGTTACCGTTATACCGGAGTCGTAGTAAGGCCATGACTGACTGGACGCCTTTTCAGTGCTGGTCTGCTTGGGCTGTTTTGCTTGCTCGTGCTCTCATCGCAGCTTCATCTGATATCTTTGAACCAAACGACTGTCGAGTCGCTCCAGACCAGGTCGATGCGGGATCGGGAGCAGGAGTCGATCCAGAATGCATAGATGGTATCATATAGGGTGTGTTTGCCGATAATCGGGGCCGTTCATGCGACGTTATCTAACTGGATGCATCACAGTGCAAAACGACGGACACGAAAGGAATGGGATAGGGAGTGGGGCAGTCAGGGTATTCCCCGACGCTACCCCTTTGACTCCGCCGCGTCACTTTTCTATAAAACACCACGATGATGATCACCGCAACGACCACCGATGCAGTCCCGATCGAGACCGCCCACGAGGATATGATCGTATGTACAAATACCTAATAGTTCTTCTTTCACGTCGCCCATTCTATTTCCAGCACGACGCGCAGCTCGACTACCACGGCAAATGACCGGCCACGTGTTCCTCCAACCGCACCGTCAAGGTCTGCGACGGAGAGTTATCCAAGTCGGGCGGTCAGACCCCCAAGGGGTGCGTGTCTCCAACGATTTCCGTTTTTCCGAGACTGACTCTCGAAGGCACACCGGCCCCGTCTGGCAAGTCGCGCGGGCTCACCCAAAGTTCGGCAACATACTCGCATCGTGTTCGTACGACAGTCGAGTTCTCATCTGGAGAGAACAGACCCAAGGTCCTTCTATGGGATCCTGGACCAAAATCAAAGAGCACTCGTTGCACTCCGCGTCAGGTCCTTTGCTCTACCCCCTTTGCATTGCACGCGCGCTCGATCTGACTCTTTACAGTCAACTCCATCTCTTGGGCCCCTCACGAGTTAGGCGCTATCCTTGCATACGCTTCTTCCGATGGAAAATTATCCGTTTAGACGACGTTCAAAGGTTCAGTTCAATTCGCGATGCAATGCCTTTTTTTTCTTTCTTTTCTTTCACTCTCTTTTCAGATGACGGGCAGTGGTTCGCCGATATATTCAATGGCCACGCCATCCATCGAGTGCAATGCTGTCTCCTGGGCACCTGCCACCCATCCTGGTTCGCTCATCCACCCGCATCAGCCCGGAACCCCAGCCCCTCCGGCGCCTCTCAAACGTTTCGCCAGCCCCGGCTGCGACAACCTCGTCAAGCTATGGTCCTTCCGAGACGATACTCAGACATGGGTCGAGGGGGAGACACTCGAAGGGCATGGAAACTGGGTTCGCGATGTTGCATGGGCGCCGAATATCGGTTTGCCGAGGAGTTATATAGCTACGGCATCCCAGGTACGTGCTGCGCTGAATATACAGGACCATTGGGTGCAATTTTGATCCTCCGCAGGACAAGTCTGTTCTCATCTGGACAAAAGACACGCCCGCCACACCATGGGTCAAAACGCCCCTCGACCCGTCGCTTACTACTTCTCAGAACGCGCCGACAACGCCGGGCAAGTTCCTCGACGTCGTGTGGCTTGTCGTGGAGTCTCGCGGGAAACATTCTTGCTGTCAGCTGCGGGGACGGAAAGGTCACGCTTTGGAAGGAAAACCTCGAGTGCGTAAGTGACGTGAATAGTTGACGTGATTTTAGATGTTGTATACTTTGCTGGGCAATCGATCATACACGTCTCTGATATTACTCTAGTCTTTCCTCAGCCCAGGGACCAACCGGTCTAAAGATTTTGATTGATGCACGATGGATACAATGGGAAATAAGATAGAAACGAGCAAGGGAAATCGAACAGCCCAACTTTGAGCGGTATTCGCAGACAATGCTCGGTTAGTCGTGGAATGGGGAATGCTGAGTACACACCATGTCGTCGTCTGATTTCCTCCTTCTTTTCTTCCTCCTTTGCTTCTTCTGCGGCCGCTGCGCGCGCACCGTCACCAGATACAGCAGCCGGGACAGCACCCGCTGCGGATGCACCTCCGCCTGCGCCGACGTTCAGTAGTAGTTCTTTGATGTTCTTGCCTTCCAAGTCCTTGGTGAGGAGTGTCGCCCATGGGCTCGACATCGACGTTCGCTGCGTTCGTCAGTGCGATGATCTTATCGGACTACGATAACGATTTAGCAACCGTTTGTGCGAATCGCACACGGGGGAGTACGTACCGTGATTTATCGATGCCGTCGTCGGCAGGGACGAGGGCGGCGTAGATTTGTGCGAGTTCTACGGTGGCCTGGAAGGAGCGGTGTCAGTCATATCGGCGGTGTGCTTTTGGGTACATCCCGAGACCGGTCCCGGGCCATCCAGCCAGCCACGACGAGCGCGATGATCGCCACAAGATGCAACGTGGACGGATGGAAGATGGCCCGGGAGTACCATGGTACAAATGAGCTGACCATAGTATCAACTCGGTTACAGTGTGAGGGGGAAGACGGGATGGCTCAACTAGACGACTATAGTTTTTCCCACCAGTGTTGCACAGCCATAGCTTCAGCTTCATCCATAACGAGTCCGACCTAGAAGTCACCTACACGGCGATCGAGGTAGCGGTACCCGACGAGGACTTTCGGCGGTCTCAAAACCACACACCCATCCCGCCCCCTTTCTCGTTCAACGTTCAATGCCCATGCCGTCCCGAGAGGTGGATGTTTCGGACGAATATGGCCGAATGCTCCCGACCATTGCCACCGGACCTGCCGGAAGCGGATGTCGGAAGTAGATGAGAATCGATCGACGTGTGGCTCTTGTTTCTTCCTCCCTCACCCTCACGTTCCACAACTTATTCGACAATACAAACGCTCAGGCTTAGAATCCAGATATGAACTCGAACTCAGCAATCCAGGCTGGCGGTTTTGAAAACATCCGAGAGAAATTTGGCCGCTTCAGGATCCTTATCGTTGGGCGGGCGAACGCTGGCAAGACGAGGCAGTGATGGGGAAGAACGTATGGTGGTGGATTCGTGCGTGAATTCTGATTTGCATTCGAATGACTGATTGCTGACGCTCAGTTTATGGAGCGTTTTCTCACAAACATCCACTGTGCGATCCGAGTCGACAATTGTCCACACGTTCCTACTACTAGCTTATACTTACCAACATGGCACCTGCGACGACGTTCCAAAGCAACGATCCTGCCGTTTCAAACGGCCATTCTAACAGTGCTCATGCTCGCAAGACGACCGAGAAGTTATCGCCAGAAGGCAACGAGTACATCGACATGCTCTCTGCGTATTCGTAAGTCGATTTCCTTGGAGGCTGTTTCCTCGAATTCTCACGATGCGGTACGTTTCAGCGCGGTGAACCAGGTCTGTTGTTGACTTTGTATTTTGGGATTGGGGCTCACGCATCACAGGGTCACTGTCATCCGAGGATCGTCGCCACGCTCGTAGAGCAAGCACAGAAACTCGCGCTTTCGTCTCGCGCGTTCTATAACTCTGTCTTCCCGCGGTTTGCGAAGCAGATCAAAGAGACCTTTGGTTATGACCATGAACACCGGCGCCGAGGCGGTGGAAACCGCGCTCAAGGTGGCCAGGAAGTGGGCGTACGAGACCCCCAAGCAAGGACGTCGACCCGGGCAAGGCAGTCGTTCTCAGCGCTGCGGGAAACTTCCACGGGCGTACCCTGGGCGTGATAAGGCGAGTGATGATGGGTGCGCGTTCGTGGACCGTGTGGCTGATGCGATTTGTTCTTATTCGGATCCGGATCGTTTCGGATAAAGCTTGAGCACTGAACCGGAGAGTCGTGAAGGGTTCGTATCTCGCGGGCGTGGGTCCTACGTACAAGGATCAGACCGGGACTGCGAAGACCATTCGGTATGGTTACATCGAAGACCTGAGGGAGGCTTTCGACCACTATGGGAAGAACGTGCTTTCTTGGTGGAGCCCATTCAAGGCGAAGCTGGGTAGGTGTATTCGAAAGGCATGCATGCGCAATCTTATACAGCATTCGCAGCATCGTCGTTCCTCCGGTGGGCTATCTTCGAGAGGTTCGCAAGCTGTGCACCGAGCGGAATGCTCTGCTCATTTGCGACGAGATCCAAACGGTCGGTGTTGCCTCGTTCGGATTCTGACGGTTGATGTATCTGGCACAACAGGGACTGGCGCGAATCGGAAAGATGCTCTGCTTTGAACATGAGGGTATTCGACCGGATATGGTTCTATTGGGCAAGGCACTCTCTGGCGTCCGGAGGTCCGTCGCTGTTGTTCTTTTGGTGGTTACGGGATGTACTGACAGGCGTTCTGACTTGACAGTTTATCCTGTTTCTGCTGTTCTTGCTGATCGCGCTGTCATGGACTGTATCCTGGCCAGCACGGTAGCACATACGGAGGGTACGTTTGCGTCCACCCCGAAAACGGAGAAGCTGTGTGTAACCTGGGCTGACTTGAAATTCTTTCCAGGAACCCTTTGGGATGTGCGGTCGCCGCCATGACGGCCCTGGACGTGATTCAAGAGGAAAGATTGGCTGCCAGCGCCGATCGCCTGGGTCGTGTCTTCCGCGAACGTATGAATGCGCTTAGGACCAAGTCACCGTTGGTCAAGGAGGTTCGCGGCAAGGGTTTGTTGAATGCCGTTGTGATCGACGAGTCAGTGAGTCTCAAGGGACATACTGCATGGCAGTTTTGTTTGCTGTTGAAGAGCCGGGGCGTGCTTGCGAAGCCGACGCACGTCAACATGTGAGTGACACTGTGTTTTCTCTCGACGGGTCTTGATATGTTACCGTCAGCATTCGTTTCGCGCCTCCGTTGGTGATTTCAGATGAGGAGCTGGAGACGGCGATGAAGAAGATCGAGGAGTGTTTGGATGACTTTGACAAGGTGGGTTGCTCTGTCGGGCGGATTTGTTTGACGGGGGCTCAACGGTCTTTATTTTCGGGCAGCTCGATGACATTCCGGGCGAAGTCGATAGCGAGAAGGGCTACCAGGACACGCTCGACAACTGATTCGTGTTTGGGCATCTTTCTTTTCATCTGTGGACTTGGAGACGCGCGATTCACGACCATATTTTCATATAATATGCGTAATTTTCCAGCGCCTTGTCACGCTCCAGCACGAGAAGAACAAGCGGGACAAGTAACTGTACGATAGGCTGAGCAAAGACAAGAAACAGGAGCAGTTGCGGATGGAGAAAAGGGACGAGCACCTGAACAAAGTGATGCGCCTCCGGAAACTGATGACGCAGGCGCAGAAGCAACACCGCATATAGAAGAGCTACTCGTCCGCGTTCTTCCAGCTGATGCGGCCCATTTCGAGTGCGTTCACGGACTATGCGGTGATCGCGAAGAAGTCGCCTGCGGAGCTGGACTTTACTCCGTCTGGGAAGCCGTCGCTGGTGCTTTCGGTTGTGGGTGCCAAGGTGGCGCAGTTTATCAACAACGAGCGGTCGTATATGTTCCAGCTGGACACGGAGGAGGGGGAGAGCAGTACTTGTTACAAGCGATTTCGAGGCAGGAGATCACGAAATGGATAGAGACGATCACGAACACGTTCAAGGTCGCTGTGAAGCGACGGTTGACGTACCTCGGCAACTCTCCCAAACCTCAGTTGTCTGACCATCTCATCGATCCTGTCGGCGTATCGTCGGCGTCGCGGGATCCTTCCGCTGGTGCGTGTTGCTCTCGCGTTTCCCGATGATTACGAGACTGATGGCGAGATGCTTTACAGTCTTTAGTGTGGAACTGCAATTTTTGCTCGACCGCGAAGCGAATGGGATGGAAATCCCACCTGGAACGGTGCCTTCTGTGATTGCAAGTTGTCTGTCGGCCGTCGAGACCCGTATCGTATTCATTGATGAAATCGATTATATTGGTACTAAGCGGTACGTGCAATGCGTGTACCTACTTCTCTGTCTTGACCAGTGGTCTTTAGATATGATTTGACTGCCGGGGGAGAGCGTGAAATCAGCGGACGATGTTGGAACTACTCAATCAACTCGATGGGTTCGACACGCGTGGTGACGTCAAATCATCGCTTACAACGAGGATGAGGGCGGGGAGGGCGGGGAGACGGTATCGCGACGTTTGCTGACCGCGACCACGACAACTACGACAACGACGGTGCAACGACATCGTCGGGTCACGGCGAAATGACGAAGACGGGGAGAACGGGGAAACAGCATGGGGTCAGCCACCTCGACAACGAGGACGACGATATGGCGTTACGGTAACACCGCAGACTGCGACCACGGCGTCAGCAATAGCGCTGACCGTGACGACGACGACAACAACAACACGGCCATGGTGCAATGGCAATGTCGACGACGACGACGTCGACGTCGGGTCACGGCGAGACGACGAGGATGAGAATGGGTAGTGCGGGGAGACGGTATAATAGCAAAACGACGAAGACGGGGAGGACGGGGAGACGGCACGGCGTCAGCCACCTCGACGTCGTCGTTACGGTAACGTGACCGCGGACCGCTACAACAACGAGGAGGACGGTGGGGTGGGGAGACGGTATCGCGACGTCCGCGACACCACAACGAGACACCGCAAAGAGGACGATGCATCATGGCGTCTGCGACCCCGCTGACCGCAACCACGACAACGACGACAGCATGGCGACAGCAGTGCAACGGCAATGTCGACGATGACGCCGTCGACGTCGGATCACGGCGAAATAACGAGGACGGGGAGACGGCGTTGTGTCAGTGACATGGCAACGAGGACGGCGAGGATGGCATGGCCCATCAACGACACGATGACGACGCGGTGCCCGCGAAGAGGACGAGGATGCGGCGGCGGCGCGTCACGATAAACGATGACGACGAGGATGTCGTCGATTGGCACACGGACTCGTCACAAATTGTTATTTTATTGGTGTAGCCTGAGACCGTTGTGCCCGCGGGGGAGTACGACCGGACAAAAGTTCTGAACAAGCAATAGTCTACAAACTTTCCAAAAATGTCCAGGTAATGACAGGTCATGACAGAGTGTGACAGGGAGTACGACCGGACAAAAGTTCTGAACAAGCAACTACAAACTCTCCAAAAATGTCCAGGTAGTGACAGGTAATGACAGGCTATGACAGAGTGTGACAGTCATCGACGGACTGGAACTCTGTCAAAATGCTGTCATCTCGGCTACCAGAAAGGTCAGTTTGCTGATGTAGTGCAATTCACATAGGTCCCATCTTATGCGGAGGAGGCATTCGTGTTACTAGGCGACCTGATCTCGACAGTCACACTTTGTTATATCCTTTCCTCAACTCCTGGCGGAGTCCAGAAGTGAGTTCGCGGCGCGATGCGAAGATCGGTCAACTGATTCATATCACTCAAGGACGCACTCGCGGATCCGGCAGTTGTTCTTCTTCCTGCTGACTCGCGGAATTCTTGTCACCATCTTACAAATTGGTACACTGGCTGCCTTTTCCTGTAATAAATCTGGGCT
>JBBPOR010000466.1:0-22349 GCA_038091555.1 Leccinum sublutescens | reverse complement strand
TCTTAATGTTAATCTGTTGATCAAAACAAATATGTGTGATAATATTAGGTCAGACCCTGATCAATACTTATCATCCAAACATCATCAAGGGGCTGTAGTGACAATAGAATGCCTAGAGGATATCTGGATGACAATCCTAAAATCAGCCTGGAAGGACCATGGTAAAACTTGATCATGAATTTCAATATACCTTCTTAATGTTAATCTGTTGATCAAAACAAATATGTGTGATAATATTAGGTCAGACCCTGATCAATACTTATCATCCAAACATCATCAAGGGGCTGTAGTGACAATAGAATGCCTAGAGGATATCTGGCTGACAATCTTCAAATCAGCCTGGCAGGACATAGCAAAAAATTGATCATGAATTTCAATTTACCTTCTTAATGTTAATCTGTTGATCAAAACAAATATGTGTGATAATATTAGGTCAGACCTTGATCAATAACTATAATCCAAACATTATCAAGAGCCTGTTGTGATAATAGAATGCCTAGAGGATATCTGGCTGACAATCTTCAAATCAGCCTGGCAGGACATAGCAAAAAATTGATCATGAATTTCAATTTACCTTATTAATGACATTCTTTGATCAGAACATATATGTGTGATAATATTAGGTCAGACCTTGATCAATAACTATAATCCAAACATTATCAAGAGCCTGTTGTGACAATAGAATGCCTAGAGGATATCTGGCTGACAACCTTAATATCAGCCTGGCAGGACATGGCAAAAATTGATCATGAACTTCAATTTACCTTATTAATGTCAATCTATTGATCAGAACATATATGTGTGATAATTGATGATATTTCCAGATATTGTTTACAGTTAGATACCATTATGACAGAATTAATAATATGGTCAGTGAATACAAGCCAATCTAGAATACCTTCCATGCATGGTATAACTTACCATTTATTAGCAGTTGTTGCCTAGAAGATGTCTGGATGATAACATCATGATCAGCCATGGAGGACATGGCAGCTGTTTATCATTGGTTGACAAAATATATGATTAAATACAGACCATGTATCAGAATATATCTTTCTGGGATAATCAGATATATTATGTGCAATAATGGTTTTTAATAACACTACCATGACTGCCCCTTACAATGTTGGCTTGACACTTGTAAGTTGTAACTGCTACACAGTGGCTGCCAGCATTGTACAGCCACAAAGTGATGATTTACTCATCATGAATATATATTCTGATTTATAAAATGACATCAAGACAGTAAATTACAGCTCAAATATCAATGTCTGCCATGTTCTCTATGACTGATCCTGATACTGCCAGCAAGGCTCTGATACTAGCCCAATGCCAAATTGCTGATCAACCATTATCCAGTTTATATCATGATGAGATTTAATTGTAAGTTATAGTTGGATATCTCATCATCTCCTCAATTTCCAGATTTATGATTATGCAAGGTGGGTGGTTGTCATATGTCAAGCTGTGACAGAAAGGTCCCCCTTGACAGAGTTGTCACAGAGCCGAGTGCCGTCACAACGCTCACACTGTGCACGCGTACAGAGTTACTATTGACTTCAAACATTCGAATAATTTTTACCAAGTGATTTGTTTTGTAAACTACGTAGTCTATACAAAATATAAACTGTTATACATGGACACGCAGGGAGTGGTTGTGGCGGCCGTGTCGTCGTCGTCGCCGTGATCGCCGTACCGCGGTGTCACTGACGCCGTACCGTCTCCCCGTCCTCGTCGTCCTCGTCGTTTCGCCGGGTCGTAGTCGTGGTTGCGGTGCGCGTGTCGCTGACACCGTCCAGTCTCCCCGTCCTCGCCGTCCTCGTCGCATCGTCATCGCTGACGCCGTCCCGTCCCCCCGTCCTCACCATCTCTGAATTTGAACCTTTGCTTATGGAATGCGATCCACCTTGGATCCACCACACATCTCAAAGGACGAAGGATACCACCTCTCGACATGCATCGATGATATGCGATTTCGACGCTGACCGGTACCATTGCCCGACGCTATCGTAAATTTCTCCGCAAGTACTGCAAGATGGCGCCATCAATCCGACCACTTCCCATTCACCAAACGAAAAACGGTCCCGAAATAGTCTACGTAGTAGGCGAGGCTTGAAAACTTGGTGGGACCGAGCTGGTCACAAATGATGTGTCGAATTTCTGCCAAGTCATCTGACCGGCGTTCTGTGCAAGGAAAGATGCGGGAAGGTGTGATGTTTTAGCCCAAGTATACTGTTAGCACAATATACATACCTTCGATAGGCCTGGATAGCGTCTGTAATAGGGAGGATATGCAAGTTACTATGAGCCGAAACAAAACAAGGGGCTAAAGTCCGACTTACGGAGTCTTCATGAACCTCCAGAGTAAGCGAGCGAAGCCAACGAAAGTTGCTCCTCCACGCCAGCTCGTCCAGCATGCGTTTCAAGATTTCTAGAGCCACATCGTGCGAAGACAACTCATCGACCACGAAACACAGTGCCTCTACAGACTGCGGAGCATGCAAGTGGAACACGCGCAACTTGGGTATGTATTTCCCGTTGGACAAGGTGGCTTAGATGCACAGCTCCTTGATTGTAGACTCGGACCTGTCCCGGGGCAGGAGCCAATCCGTGTGCTCCAAGCCGGACATGTTCAATCCGAGCGTGCGCACGTATGTCATGTCCGCGGACGCAGCTTTATCATACTGCAGGCAATAGCGCACACACGCTCGGGACGCCTTCATCTTTGGCCTGACAATTGCCTCTGGCTTCTTGGGGTGGTCAGATCCCAGCAGGTCCTTTGCGGAACCTGATCCGCTATCAAATATACAACCATGAAACGACAGATCCTGGAGAGCCGGTATCGCCGCAGCCGCGCTCCAGAACACAACATCCACTCTGGATCCCACGAACTGGAGCTCGCGGAGGTTGTGCATGTGCGACAGCGCTTCGACATGCCATGGTACATGATTCGGGTCGTCCTGAGCATGAGCTTGAGCGCGATGCCAACCGGTGAAACGACAGGACTTGATGAATCGGGAGAGGGCGATTGGAAGAGGCTACTTTGAGCTGAATTGTCCTAATCCCATGCACGTTTCATAATTGACGCCTCAGGCCAAGAATTGGACGAAGCAGAATATGCGGGGGAGACAGAAGTTGGCGAAGAACCGACAGGCGCGCGTGAGATTACAGAGCGCCCTTGCATCGTTTGATTAGAGTGGGGACTTTGGGGTGGACCGGGCGATGAAATCAAAGATGTACAGGTATATTTCGCTGTGAATGATAGGCAGAACTTGTTTGGCGCTCCGTCGTTCTGGGGCTGGACGAGATAGTTGAGCTTAGGACGGAAAGAAAGTGGTGAAGTCACAGTAGCTGTACCGTCTGGAGACAGACGTAACCGTCGAAATGGACAGCGGGGGAGTGCCTGCCCCTGATGTCGACGTACATGTGCTTGACCGAGAGCAATTTACGGGGCTGGGGCTGGGGCTGGGGCTGGTGAAAACAGCCATCCGGACTACAATACACAATCAGTACCATATGATACGCGTCTCAGAGGACTTACATGATGTCGAGAGATTCTCATCGTCTCCCACCAACGCCTTGTTCTCGAGGCTCTCGCGCTCGAGAAGACGGTGCCTTGAGCGAATCATGCGCTTGTCACCAAATTGGTCAGAGTTCGTAGTAGAGGCAATTGACGGCTTCGTCTCAATCACGCGCGGAAGTTTGGGAGACTCGTGATCCTCCGGGTGAGCGTTCTTGATACGGCTAAAGACCGTCTCCGGGGGGTTGGCAAGGATATTCTTGTGCCGCTCTGCTTCAAGCTGGATGCACGGCGAAGAACCGATCATGGGCGTCACGGAATATCGCCGTACCTGACCACCGCCCAGCATCTAATGGCGCGTCAGACGAGCAGACAAACAGAAAGATATCAACTTACACTGAGCATTGTATCATCTTCCTTGGGCGGGCTATGGATGCTCTCTTGTTCGGCGTCTGATTGTGCCCACCCTCAAACATGGTTGTCGGATTCTGTATCCAATAGGGTAATTCGTTAGAATGCGAATTCCTTTGACCAATACACGCAGCAAGGAAATCACGAACTTACCTCTTAACCATCCCTTCGAGGCTCAACCTATTGTCGTCCGACTTTGTATTCCAATAACTTGGCGAGGGGGATGCGTGAGCTGTGGGTTCGGCATCCCTAGGCCATTAACGAGAGGACGCTGGGGCGTCAAAGAGAACACTGTTCAGATGCTTGCTCAACACCGATAATAGAATACATGTTAAGAGCAAGACTCACAGAAAGTTGGTTGGCGAGGCAGTGCGACAAACGACATGCGGATGTCTAGAGACCCTATATATTGTCTGACAGCCGTTGGCAAAGAAGACAGCTGGTGAATGGACTCATACTGACCTTGTGCCAGCGGAAGTAGTCAAAGCTGAACAAATATGGCGGTGCCACCAGCCCGTCAGCCCGCGGTAATGACTAGAACGGTGTATGTGGAAGGAAACGCCGCATGTCCAAATCCTAGAAGCCGCGTCAACGAGCGCGCTCTCTAGTACCACCACCACGAACGCACCTCTTCTTGCGCTTGCCTAACGACAGCCAACGCGATCCTCGCGCAAGATCCGGATATGCGCAAGTCAGGGATACACCAGCCCCGCTGCATGTTCCTCCTCGTCGCGCAACACGTGGGACTGGGAATACATGTTTTTGCTCCGCCCGCTCGCACCGAACGTCGTCGTCGCGCGTCACGGACTGGTAGGGGCAGGCGGAGGCGTAGATAAATTTGCCGTTGGTCACCGTCGAACCTAGCGATCAATGACAACTTAGCGACAGGACGACAACCACACGTGCGTCATTGAACGACCAAAAAAAACGCACCGTTTTCCCTCGCCCCGCGAGCAACACGTGTGAGCCTCCGCCGTGCGCCTGCCATGCGCGTGTCCGTCCCGTCCAGCTCCGTGTCCAACACATCCAGCAACCCCGTATGTACCTCCAATTCGTCGTTTATCTGCAGCGATATGTGGTGTTGTCGATAGATGGATGACGAAAGGTGATCGAGGCGTGTGTCCTGGTCTGGTTTCTCCGTGTGTGAACGAAACGAAAGAAACTCTCCCATGAACAAACGGACGGCTTACCTTGTATGATATCCCGCTGCTGCAACAATATCCCGCCCTCGTCCACCGGCGGCGACGACTCCTGCGGTTCGTCCCTATATGGCTCCAACATTTCAGCGTCGGGCTCCAGACTCCGCTTGCGTAGTGGCGTAGGGGGTAGCGTCGGTGATGGTACGTCTGGTAGTGGGATTCTGTGGACCATACAAGGTCAACTGATGCGAGCGACAACGAAAGAGTCAATGGAACGCTACCCGTTCAGCCCAGCCTTGAAAGCCTCGTCCTCGCCCAGCATACTTCTAAGCCGCTCCGAGTACTGACCCCGAAGTGCCGCAACGCCGTCATTCCCGTTCCCGAAGGCTGCACTCGCATCCTGGAGAGTAATCACACCGCTGCGGAGCGTCCGCAGGTTTGCCACTCTGAGTGAGGTGTAGCGTCGGGTGTGTCAGCTGAAGACGCTGACGTTCGAGGAGAAGTGAGAGGGTCGTTGTCGTGAGAGAGGTCAACTTGGCATACGACGAGGACATTGTCATTTTTGTGTTCGTAAGGGAAGACGAGTAGTATCAAAGGACACGTGACCACTCCACTTTGCCCCTCCCCATGCTACTTTTGGACCGCTACTTCTCGTGTTCTTCTCTACCTCCTTTCCCTGAGTCTTCGTGGCCACAGGCAAAGACACGGGCAATGGCGACGCACGCAACCCGTCCAGCACACGCGCAGCGTGCTCCGAATTCCTGATGAACCACCCCGCGTACCGCCTCCCGACAGTCGACTCGGCAATGTGAATCATGTTCTGGTGGCTCTCGTCAGTCCCATATCAATACACACGTCCATGCACACTCACCTCATCGATCACGAAGTTCAAATCACTAATCGACATCCATTCCCCGTCAAGTAGACTCCCTCCAGCGCCGTTCGCACTCGACGCGCCACCCTTGTCCTCGTCCCTGTCCGCTCCAGCCACGATATTAACCCGCCCGACGCACCGCCCTGCATTCTTCATCACCATCATCCAGCTCAGCACTTCCTCTTCGTCCACCCCCGCATCCAAAAATCCCGCCAGCTTGCGGGCGTCGAGCGAGGTGTACAACTTGAACTTCAACAAGCTGCGCAACACAGGCACTGGCGTCAACGACAAGAAATGTGCCCTGAGAGCACGCAGGTGACGGTGTGTCGGATCAGACACCGGGTTGCTTGGTCCAGACGACGGTGAGGTCGGGGACGATGGCGTCGCTGGGTTCAGCAACGCGGCCAGTGTCGCAGGATTGTCGTAGGGCGGTCCGTTTGCGGTGATGAATTTGGGGCACGCGTACAAAAAGATTTCCTCAAACGTGCTCAGGCCTTCCTCGCTGTCCGCGCCTCAGCTCGTCGATACATGAGTTGAAGAAAGCCAACGCTCACCCCCGGCCCATGCGTGCCATTTGCTCGCCATACCTCTCCCGTACAATATTCATCACGTTGTCGTCCAACCGCGTAGGTGCCAAGGTGTTGCACAACGCAAGCAGCGCGTACATGCGGTCCGCCGTTTTATTGATCTGTGACCAGGTCACTCGCCGTCGAGAGCTTCAAATTCCGCACACACACCTGATCATATTGATAACTTCTTGTGTGGTACTGTCTCGCCCGCATGACCCAGTTCAGACACCCTCGCCGCGTCAGTCACTCTTCTCACCATCAAGTAGCACAAGCCAGCGTGGTATGCAGTGCTGACGTGGGCTGCAGTCGGAGCTGTGAACGGCGCTTTCTGACCCATGCTCAGTCCCAGCCCGACCTGCTCCATGACCTTGAGCGCGAGCGTAAAGTCGCCCAACAGGACGTGGACGCGGAGCAGTCCGATGAGCGAAAAGTACCCCAGCTGGCGGTACAGCGGCCGCGAACCATACTCGCCCGCAACTTCGCTACGTGCGCACGTCAGTTCGCATGTTTCCTTGGTCATTCACGAAACTTACTCGATTTCCTCGTCGGACTTGCCTTCGGCGCGGGCCTTGAGCCATTCGTTGACGTGGCTCTTTTGGATGAGAGAGTAGAGGACGTTGAGGACGCTGTAACTACTCCAGGCTTGCGCGCCTCCTTCGGATCCCAACATCGCGAGCTCGTCGTCCGTCTTGTTCGCAGGACGAGATCGGAAGAGTGCAAAGGATTGGAATTGGTAGATGAATTCGTCGATGATGTCCCACAGCCATTGGGCAGGGAGCGAGAGGGTTACTGGCCCGTCCGAGTCTATGGCATAGCCAAAATAAAATAAACAGTGCCCAGGGAAAGACCGAAATGTCAAGCTACGCCTCCCATCGCCGACGGGTCACGCACTGAGTAGATAATTGAACAGCTCGCAGCTATTCTCGTACGAATGGAACCGATCGTCGACATTGGGTTGCAGTCGGGAGTAAACGTGTCTGTAATAAAGCTCGCGGTAAAGAACGAGGAAGATCTGGTCGTCGTCGACGAGCGGGGCGATTAGCTCGGCCTCTGGCCATTCCGTTTTTGCGTAGAATTTTTCAGTGAGGCGGTTCCGGCCGGATTCGTAGGCGAGGATGATTTCGGGGAGATTGTTATCCAAGACGGCTTGGTGGAAGTGAACGATGAACTACGGTGGTGATCAAACACGATCACGAGTCGAGGTAAAATGTATGAACTCACGCGCTTGACAACGTCTGGGATCTGTGAAAATGCGGTCTGTTGTGCGATCTGGGCTTGCATCGCTTGAAGCGCATCCTCGTCGAGTGGCAGGTTGGGATCTTCGTAGATGTCGGCGGCGGGGTAGGACGGGATCGTCAGCGGGATGTCGACGTCGTGGATTTCGTCGTCGAGGTCGGGCTCGGCGGCCCAGAGCGCGACGCGCTGTTGTGCCGACATTTTTTTTAGAGTGGACTTGGAGAAAAGAATTGAGCAAGGAACTTACGGTGTCCCTCCAATTCGGATTAGACTTCTGCACGAGAAGAGGCGTGCACGTGTCGACCCACTACAGCACCCGTTCACTGGGATTTGGTCAAGGCCATGTATGTGCTCAGCGCACACCCCATTATCTTCAGACGTCATCGCCTTGGTGAGCGGTCAGACCTAATCTAATCTCCGGGTTGTGTCTGGCGGTAGGCAGGATGTCCGGAGAATAGTGTGTGATTGGCGGAGAGGGTGCACGACTTGAAGAACGAGTCGTCGCGAATGGTCAGGTTGTTGGTCAAGTGGAGTTTTTGTAGTCAAGACTCGGACGAGATGAGGGTAAGCTTGCGGAGCCAGGTACCTTAGGATGGGGTGAGCGAGACACATACAAGCCACGGTGGCACCGAAGGGGATTGAGGGTAGTGCGACGGAGTCGTAAGTAAAGGGTATGCAGGTAGTAGGCTGCGTGAGGGGGGAGTATTTTTATATACAGACATGAAAAGCTTGAATAAAGAAACTGGAATATGAAGGGACTTACATAAAAGTCGATGAGAGGGAGGACAGGAATTTGATACGTGGAAAGAAAGGGATGTGACCACAGTCAGGCCAGCGACAGATTAATGCACCGGCAGAGAAACGTCCAACTCGGAGGAGGGATCAGAAGGAGGAGTGAGTTGTCGGGAGAACACATGGTGGGTTGAGTTGGAAGTGCATCGTGACTCGGAGTGACAGTGCACCGTAACCGTCGACGCCGAGAGAGACTACTAGGGGTGTGTGTGGGCAGAGAATCAATAACTTGAATGTGCAGTAGTAATCATTCGAAATCCGAGTCCCAAGTCACATCTCTAGAACTCGTATCTATCAAATGTATCGGTGTCTACATCATTCCAGCCATCCATATCCACATAATCGCCCAAGACAGATTCCGAGTCAGACTCCCCAGATCTCTCGTCTGGCTCGGAGTCAGATCCATCTGGACTCAAAGTGTCAGAGTCAATATCACTGGGCTCTAACTCCAGAAACTCAGGAATGTGTTCCGAGTCATCAACGCCGTCACGGTGGCTCGCGTCATCTTCTACATCGCAGTTGCTTGAGTTTGGGAGTCGTTGAGATGATAATGGAGTGGTTGCGAGGTGTGCATGCGAGTATACATGTCCAATACCGAGTCCAAAGTGATAGCGCATCACCATATCACGATCGGCAAACCTACCAGCAGACTGAGTAGGCAATCCTCTTAAACATGACTCGAACTCACCGGTTGATATAGTAAAACTTCCAATCTGAATCACCTGCACAGCGGGACGTTACGACTCCATCAGGGTGAGGTCGCCCATCTGCGAATGACGGGATGACGTGGCAGGCCCTGAGAACATCTGTAGGGTTAACGAACCCAAAGGTATCCTCGTCGGTCATTGGACGGAACCTGACCACGTCGAGGGAATGTTGATCCCATCCGAGGGACGCACTACGGTCCTGTAAGATCTCGAACCATTGTACCCACAGAAATTCAACCCGACGCGACCGGAAATCCCTCGATCCTGGCCCAGTGTAAACGATGTTGGCGTGGAAGACCCCCAGGACCCGCGCATAGCAGAATGGGTGATTGCTGTCATCCAGATTAGACAACATCATAATATACCGTTTGTCAGTGCGAGGATTGACGCTGTCGGATTCACGTTGAAGGTCGTACGTAGTGTAATTGATTCGAAGTAGGCGGTGTCGGTATATCTTGTTTCCGTGGAACAGGACGTGGTTCAGTTGTGATGGATTGATAGCATCCGAATCCACCAAATGATCGAGAGTAGCGCCATCATCTCTTAATGTGGCTTCCAAATCTTGATGGATGGTTGCGATACCAGGAAGAATATGTGCCTTGAGCTTAGAAACAAAGTTCTGGGCCAGTTCTCGTCATTTCAGTTATCCAGTGTGTAAGGACGAGGACTCACTCTAGTGGCAGGGTCTCCGAGATTGTTTTGTACAAACCTCGTAAGCTCTTCCGGAAAATTTTGGGACTGTCCGATAACGTGGTGTTTGTCAGGTTCATCAGGTACCGGGTCCGCCAGATGGAGCGCAGTACGTTTCATGCGGATGCGGTGGATGCGAGCCTGCCGTCGCTCGATAGAGGCCATCTGTGGTACATATGATTTCCGGCTAGTTCTGGCAAACCGCCGTTTACTGGTGCGATGCTCAAGTTCACCCTGTACATACGAAGTCAATTTAGGGCTTGCAACTAAGGGAGACAGGAAACTTACAGCTTGTGTTGAATAGGAATCGGTTGTACCGTACATTCTAATCTGTGCTGGGTAGTCTGCCAGCGCATGGAGCTTGTAGGTTTGAAGGTTGAGGGCTTTCGGCATTCGTGTCTGTGAACGTGACTGGGGTGGTTTGCCTTGACTGCGCTGTGCTTGCCGTCGTGCTCTGGCTCGAGCTTCACGAGGCAGCTCTTTCGTCAAAAAGTCGGGACACGTGTTAGAGGCAAAACTACGGATATCATCACCAAATTCCTCCGTCACTATATCCAACATGTGCAATGTTTCGTCAGTATGTAGTCGGAGTTTAGCTAGAGCGTGCCAATGAGAAAGCACAAATAGAAGGTGCAACACTTGAGAGTTGTGAGGATCTGGTAGCAATCCCGAGAAAACCGGAATCGAACACTATCCAATCACCTCGTCACCATGGGTAAGTATCACGGTGGAAGTGAAGATACCTACCTGGAGCACATCTTCGAAATCCCGTGCAGCAAACTGTTTCATCTCTGAAACATTCTTGCGAAATCGTCGAATAGTATCACGCCCAAACGTTGGTACTTCGCGAAAACTTCTCAGGGGTCGGGTCAGTCACATGATTCAAAACGACAGTAAATCATGCACCTACCGACGATCGAGTTCAGCTAAGAAGGCTCCCTTTTGACTATCTACCATGCGGAGCAGATGGATAAAAACTGCTTTCCACACGCCCAGTTCAAATTCATGTAATAAGTCAACAACTAACATGAGGAAAAAATCAAACCCCGTTTGGCCCAGTCTTTCCGAAAACGAATTCTGATCAACAAGGTGAGTACCATTGATCTCGCGTCATAGTAGAACACTTACTATTGTCGGTACCAGGGATTCAGACTTGAGAAGCGCTTCTACTTGAGCGGTATCAACATTGTACTGTCCTTCGTATATCAAACGACGTGCTGATAAAATCTTCGTGCGTCGGTCTTCCGTATCATGACGTGATAGTGTGTCACGTTGCACCATGTCGTTCACAGTACCGACCTTCGGCAGCCTTTCCTTTGGGATAAGGCAACGCGGGCACGGGCAACCACCCAGGTTACGGATGCCAGCAATGAGCACTCTAGAAACATGTGGAAGCTTGAATTATTAGTCCATCTCGAGTGAAACAGTATAGCTTACTTCTCGGGGTAATCAGCCGAGTATGTGAAGATGCGAGGGAATAATCGCCTCTCGATCCCATCCCCGCAGATAAATACCACACCATGCTCATAAGCCTCAAGAAATTCGTCGTCCAATAGATCCTTCCACTGTGCGTGAAAGACCTCTCGATTACAATGTGTGAATAGACGGTCACCTGGAAGCTTATCACCTCCGCAGTGCTCCATCACAAAGTCTTTAAACTCGTCGGGTAACTAGATCAAAGAGCAATGAGATTTGAATTTCCACAAACTAAAAACACAAACTGTTTGAAAATATGCGACGTGCGAGCACAGATTCGCAGTTGGTGAACACCGTTGGTATTTCGACTCGTTCCCGAAATACAGATACAGCGGCCATAGCTTGGCGTCCCCAAATGTGGTCAGCTGAGTAGCATCGGACCAGAACATTAAAGCAACAATGCGACGGGGTAATGTGCAGCCAGCAGATTCAGGAGGCGTGTCCTGCAATTCATTGTGTGCTGTGACAAATGCTTCGGAATAGAAAAGTTCACCGTAAACACCAGTGTCATCAACTGCAGACGAACGTTTCCACCGCAAACGATAAGGCTCAAATCGGAAGGAGCGGCAGCGAAAAGGATCCGAAAGCTTCTCTCGGATGATGGAAAGGAGAGATCGCCTATAAAAGTCTTTGATAGAATAGTCGCGCGGACCAGGATGTAGCGAGCGACGAGGAAATGGGACCGAGATGGTAATGGTCCTCCGCATCCAACCGTCGTCCTCGGGCAACCAGTCTTGCGAGTCCGTGTCATCCCCGTAACCTAAGGGCCCTCCAGCGGCTGCGCGAGCATCTGCGCAGCCAAGATAACGGTCAATGGCGGTCCAATTGGTTTGGCTCACGTCCTCGGGACGAAAGTTTGTACTTCCAATGATCTTGATCAGCATTTCAAGACCTCTTTTGGATTTCTGGACCCCGTGGTTCCAGTACCAGTCGCCAATGAGCAACGAGTTTTCGTTAGGATAAGGATAGAAAAGGTTGTCAGAATTGGACAACTGTGGAGTGTCACTTGCGAGTCCTGGTTCAAATGGTGGAGATGGGTCATTCCTGCTCTGATCCTCGGGATCATTGATGGGAGTGGAGCCTTGGTCGTATACACGGAACAAGCCGAATGCGTTTACTTGTGTGACCAAAGTCGCGCGGTCTGGCCTCTGGGGAAGGTGTCTATTTTGCGTGCTCTGAATCACCGCTGAGTTCAATGGGGTCAGTTGGACTGGAGAAGGAACGGGAGGACTCGGACGAGAGCCTGAGCTCGCAGGAACTTCGGGTCGAGTTATCACGTTTGGATCTAAGGGTAAAGGAGACTCTGGGAGCAAGTCTCGGAAACGTTTTGGGAGTTGACGATTGGATCGCCGGCCTCGACGAAGAGAGAGCGGTAGCATATCATCCTCATGCTAAACGAAAATATCAGGTGACTCTTACTCGTGAAGCAAGAAAGAAAGGGTGTTACTTCTGCTTCGTTGAGCCCTGACTCGGAGTTGTGGACTCCGCTGTTACTCGTAGAAGTTGAGGCCTGACATGACCGCGACTCGGAAAGTTGACTTGTAATGCTACTAGTTGCCACTGATTGTAGCAAGAGAATGAGCAAATCTCGTAAAATAATAAACTACGTGCGTACCTTCAACCACCCCGCTCGAATCTGAAGACAGAGACGGTGGTTCCCCTACGAAAGTGCCGTCTGAGTCAATACGACGCTTCTTGCGGTGCCGAGAAGTTTCTTTTGCCTGCTGGAGGGCAGTCGCCAGTTGCTTCCTTCCCTTGGAGCAAAGTTTCTTGTGTCTTGTGAAGGCCCCGGCATTGTCAAAGAAACGACCGCATACGCATTCTTGATTCGAATTTAAAAGCATCGGGCTAATCGAAGTTCGAAGTAAACAGCTTGTACTATATTATGCTACTTAGAAAAGTATGGTCGGAGTTGGTTAGTATGTACTTATTCGGAGTTGAGGCGAAACCTTAACGCGAGCGCACCCACCCGTTGCAACGGTAAATGGCAGAGCAGAATGTGCAGCGTGCTTGGTCTTGGAGAAACATCGGAATGACGCTCGCGCAAGTCCCCGACTCCGATGTGTTTTGTCATCGTATAAAATGATGGTTGAACATCGCCATCAATTGACTCTCAGCTGCTGCTAGCGCTCGTCATACACACACACTGTTATCAATGTTGAAATACCGTTATCGGGGACGCGTAGCCAGGTGGGTGCCACGTCCCCCGGCACTATTGAATGTCACCTTGCGTATTAAGCAAGGTCAGTATTGGGGATTCTGTGCAAAACCGTTACGTCCACAGTGGTAAATGAAAGCGATCAGACACACTTCAGGACTGTCGTTTGTGGAAATACTCGATCGAGTGCAAAACGTGCACATTGTCTGTAAAAATCGATCAAGTTCGTCGACACATTCCAGTCAAGCATGCTCACGGACGCCGGCCTCGATCATTCCACCAGGAAGATGGCGAGCATGCAGAACATCGTCGGTATCCTGACACCCTGCAGAAAAAAGGGGAGCATCATTACACTTGAAAGATGTCGGAGACAAACCCTCACCTGGTGGGTCCATGCTGCAAATGTCCAAATCCCGCAAGTCCATCCTATCCCTCCATACACGGTCGGTCGGGTCCTTTGGCGGGACGATCCACTAGTCTCCTTCGGGGGGGAAGCAGTCCAAGATCGCTTTCCCCCAAGGGTCGTCTTACAGACGACTCTCTTGCTCCGTTTCCGTCTCCTCTGCTTTCCCGAGTTCACGGACCAGATGGCCTTTCGGATATCACGAGTGCGCGCCCTATCGGTCGATGCTCACCCGAATGTTTGTTCAAGTGCGGGAGCTTGGCGCATACAAAATCTGATACGGGGGAGCGATCGAGAAAGGGCAAAAGCGGCCTGAGTGAAGTCGAAGGCAAGAGCGTCGCATCGAGATGACATATGTACGTAACTAAAGCGAAGAACAGTCGAGCCAAGAAAAAAACTGCACAGATAGGAGGCTAAAAATATTCACGCACCAGTTCCATTTGATGATACCGACGACTCGGCCATAACCCTACCAACCCTTCGCCAGCTACTGCGGTAGAGGACATCTACGGGGTCCGGTCAACCGATCGCCATCAAACAAGCCGACGTGGTCGTCATCATGGATCTGGTTGTTGCTGAGGCCTTCGTGTCATCGAGGCGACGGTGTGCACAGCGCTAGCGACAAAGGACAGCAATATCAATAAAGGCTGGGGCGACCCCGGTCAAGTGACTCACCAGAGCAGAGCATGCCTTTTGTAAGGTAGATTGCGACAGCCTGAGGGTGGTAACGACGGACAGCTTGTTATGATCTATCGAGCACCCAACTATTTCATACCTATGAATGGTGATCAGAACCTTGCGGTTAGACAGATGAAAAGCAGAGAATGACACGGGGCTAAAGCCAGGTGGTGAACCCGCAACTTGCAGGACATCCTGCATCTCTTCCTGATAAATACTGACCAGCGCTGTCGCTCACAACGACTGGATGCCTTGCATCCCTTGCCGAGGATGTTGTCGTAGGCAGCCAAGATGTCCTGGAGTGCTGCGGGAAAGACGTTCTCAGGGACCGTGGCGAGGCGGTAGCTCGGCGCGGCGCGCTTCGCAGTTTTCAAGACTTCAACACACCCCGGTGCAGGATGGGATGTGGGAGAATGGATGGAGGGGCGATCTCGATGTTACGGATCAGCTGCGTGCGCTGTTTCACCTTGCTGTTAGGTATGCCCGTGGACGAGGATGTAGGCGGCCGACGTATGGTGTGGTGATAATATTCCTGGTTTATGATCGAGAACTCTGAAAAAGACTGAAATTTGTTTCTTACTTGGTTCGAGAACTTTCCCCGTGACTTAGTCATTGGTGGGTCTGCGTGAGTGTGTTGCCGCATCTTTGGACGTCGCTCCGTCTGCTACAAAGTGGCAGTGGGCTGAGAGTGGACGAGCGGAGCGCAAAGCGCTCAGGCTCCGTCCCGGGACGGGAGCCCGATTCAGAGTTGTCAGCTGCCACGAGGGTGGATGGGAACACCTCGAAGGTGCGTGCACCCGGCACTAGCAGTTACGATCGCGATCCGGACCCCGGTGATCTGCAAGGAGCCGGAATGGAAAATGTAGGCAGGGCTTGGTGGGTGCACTGAAACGGGCTCGGACGAGCGCTGCAACCACAGTCCGACCCTCTAGCCAACTTGGGGTCTGGCTTGAGTCTCCAGGGTCCAGGAATGCCCGTAGGGCTGTCTATTTATACTGTATGTCACGTAAACCAGAAACGAAACACCGTCTCCAAACCCCTCTAAAACGCCGGGCCAAAGGAAGGAGCGCGAGATAAGCTGCGGGAGTGAATGACTGGCGTTCGACTAGCCGCGCGGGATGAAGGACGACGTGAGGGAGGGCACGACGATAAAGGATGTCCGAGAGTGATTGAAGATGTGGAGACGGCTCGGACGCGCTTGTGGCCAGAGACCAGGCCAGGGCGACCCGAGGTAGTTGCAAGTCTCAGCTTCAACCAAGCTTGGCCTTCTTCGCCGGTTGCGCCGTCGGCTTTGCGTCCCCTTCCTTGCGCTTCTTCGTGCCTCCCCCGCTCTTGATATTGCTCAACATGTCCTTGTACCTGTCCTGGACTACATACGAGATCTTGCCGACCTCCGAGCCGGCACCGTTGAACGTGATCGCGTTCCGAATCATCAGGTCCATGTCAGCCTCAAAGGTCTCTATCGAGTCGTACTTGTCGTTATCCAGCTTCGTGCGAATCGTTCGAAGGTCCCTTGTGTCCTTCTTTGGAATGACTGAATAGTACGTGGGGATGCCCAAGAGCACTGGATCAACGGGCTCTCGGAATACAAAGGATCTAGGTAAAACGTCAATCAGCTCAAGTTATTCCGAGTCAGTAGCACACGCACATTTCTTCCTTGACCAACGTCGTCATGAGCCCCTACAGACTTCGTTTCTCTGCCCAAGAAAGCTTCCTCTCAAATACCTTACCCCACTCCTTCTTGAACGCCTTCTCCACCAAGTCTGCGCAAGTAACGGGGTAAGTCGTAGGTGGATTGAATTTGCGACAGTTGTTAAAGACGAGATCCGCATCCTTGGCAAACTCTTCCATCGTGACATACTTGCCTTCCATCAACTTTTGGCCCATAGTGCCAAAGTCCATCGGATGGGCGATCTCCTCATAGTAACTACACAGGCGCCAGTCAGCGTGAATCAGCGACTCTACGTTGGGTGGTCAAACTCACGTAGGACAGCCATCTCTCACTGGGTCTACTGGCTGGGCAAAGATGGGATACTCCGGGAGCTTCACAATCGCCCTTAGCACGTCTCGGCATTTCTTCTCGCTCACCGGAGTGCCAGATGCGGCGGGTCGTGACTTTGAAGTCGTAGGCTGAGCACTGGCGACCTCCCGTTCTTTCCCTTTGATGGATATGCGTGGAACCTCTGCAGCCGGGGCCGGAGTCGGTACAGGATCGGATCCCTTCTTCTTCGCTTTGGCAGATGGCGCAGCAGCAGCCTTTGGCATCGGTGCAACAGGTCGCTCGGGGACTGGCGTACTCGTGCTGCTAGAGGGCACGCTCGGCTTATCCTTTCTCGACAAAGGCGCCGCAAACGCCAAAACGCCATCCTCTTCGCCTTCGACATTGGTTTTTCGTCGTTTCCCAGGGGGTCCACTGCCCGACGCCTTGGCCGGAGATGATTCCTTGACCAGCTTGCGATGACGCTTCTCCTCGTCCTTTTCCCGTTCGATCGCAATAACCTCTTGAAGCAGGTCGTGGGATCCATCGTCGACATATGGCGGTGGTGCTTCGTCTGGAATTTTGGGTTTCCGAGACTTGAATTTAGGTGCTTTGGACACTTCCGCAGATTTCTCGACTGGCTTTTTAGCCGGCTTCCCGTTGGCTTGTTCCGTAGCCTTGACTTGGGCGCCGCCCACTTTGAGCTTGATGGTTGGCCGAGGAGTTGGCTGTTCCGCAGTAGCTCGGGAAGGTGCCGCCGTTGGCGTTGCGACCCGTGCAGGCGGTGGGGCAGACTTTTGCTGGCCTAATGGCTTAATCACGACAGAGGGCAGGTCTTTACGAGCAGGCTCCGCAGCCTTGTTCGCAGCCTCGAGAGTCTTGTTGATCCGATTCCACACTAGGATATTGTTCAGTATCGAACACACCGTCAGACTGAACCACTCACGTTTCTCGAAAAAGGTCTCCAGGAATATGGCCTCCGTGTGTGCATAACTACCAGCAACGTTGTATTGCTTTGCATTCGCGATCATAAGGCGGAAGTCGGTCTCAACCGCAAACCGATCCTTGCAATGACCTTCCTCCAGCTTGGCGCCCATGGTACTTAGGTCCATCGGGTTTTTGATCACCTCATAGTAGCTATCATGAACCCGTCAGCACATGAATCAATAACGGAAATGAGGGAGACACACTTGGGTGCATGGTCCCGTATAGGATCGACTGGCTGCATGAAAAGCATGGCGCTCTTGTGCACCTTTAGCTTCTTGAGTGCGTTGCGACAGGCACGCAGGTCGTTCATGCTCATTCCGCCCGTTTGCGCCTTGGGAATATGAGCCGGCTTAGCGACAGTCGTAAGTTTTGGCTTCGCCTTGGCCTTGCTGGGTACAGGAGGCGGCGGCATAGCTCCGGACCGCGCAGCGGAGGTAGTGGCAGCGGCAGATGGCGTCGAAGCATGAGCTGCACTGGCATTATTTTGAGCTTGGGAGGACCAGGAACTGCCGATACACCATGGGCACGCTGAGGAGGACCACCAGTCTTGATTGGTCGCTGCGCCTTTGGCGGCAATTTGACGCCTGGGAGCTGTGGGGCTTGCTCTACCACAGGTGTTGGAGGAAGGTGGGTGGTAACCTTGGGTGGTGTTTCTTCGATACCTCTGAGAACGATGTCCGCAAGCTTGATGATGCCCCATCGAACTTCCTGGTCAACGTCGGGAGAGCTGCGTACATCGAGGCTTAATTCAGACGCATCCAGGGCGTAAAAAGCGCGAAAATAACATACAGTGCGATCGGCATCAAGAATTCGCGCAACACCTCATTCTTTCCAACCTCACGGTCCTTACGAAGAACTTTGATCATGAGGTCCACGTCACTCTTCTTCACCTCTTTAGCTTGAGGTGGTATGGAACCGTCCTCTTCAATGAGCAAGGACTCAGAATCTTTCGACAATGCATTCTTCATCTCGCCCATATGAACCAGGAGAGCCAAGCTTTGACACGCGCATCGAGTTACGTGGCGTCTCACAACTCGTGAAGGGTCGTTCGCCATCACCGCTAGCATATATCGCATGATAGCGGGCGTGTACCATTTGGACATGAAGAGTCCATCAAAAGCAGCAATCCGGACTTGAGTGTAGTTTCCCTCGCTGGTCCCGGTTAGTAAAGCAAGGTAAGTACACTCATGGAAATTGCACACCGAGTAAGTGGAAAGAACACTCTCAAATCATTCGGAATCATATTGGCAGCTGTCAAGAGAAGGTAGAACTGATTTTGATTTATAAATGGATCGAGTTGCATGTAAAGTGGGCGCACTGACCTCCAAAGCCGCAACCGTGACGACATTATGAGGCGAAGGAATCAACCTATCCATGCTCCGATATCTACTCATCTCATCCACGGCTTGCTTCAGCAAACTCGCGTCTTCGGCAGTATGTTTGGATCGTACTTCTTCCTTCAGGAGTTCACCACGCTCTGGCGGAGCTGTTGATACCGTGGCACAAGCCGTCATCGAAATGAGTGTGCATATATAGAAAGCGTCAGAGAACTTGAACACCTAATTAGCTCACGCATTATCTCGAAATCAAGCGACACCTACTGGATTTGCGGTGTTACCGTTGTACCGCAGTTGATCCACGAGGAATTGTCGGACAATAACAGGAGTCTTGCCATTCTCAAAACGAACTTGAGAAATGGCATGAACAAGTGCCTACACCAACGATAAGCCTTTCCAAGTATACGATACACGTGCAAACGCACCTTGCGAACAAAGTACTCGGCGAGGTCCGAAAAGTCGTTCGGTTTTGGAACATAATTATGTATGAACAAATCTTGATTTGCATCCTCGGGTTCATAGCAGTATCGCATGAAGAGCTTGAAGAGATGGAAAAGACCCAAAAATTCAAGACGTCGAATGGCACACTGCTCACAGCGTCATCGACAATCTGAAAGGAAGATCTTATCGACTTACGTTGACGAGCGCGGTCGCGGCCTCACATCGTATCCGATAATAGTAATTAGAAACGAGGACCGTCTTCATAAAAGTACTGGAAACGATGGCAGTCGGCTGTTTGGCCAGAGCATGGATGGCCTACAGTCGGGTTAGAGAATCGCAGGGTTGAAGTATCCGCAGTGAACTCACCTCAAGTTGGGCGACAACATCTCTATCACGCTGCAACTGAGAAACCCACATGAAATCTGGCTGTTCAAATGCAATGGCTGCAATCCATTCAAAGTCGGCGTCCATTCGGATCCATTCGTATGTGGCACCGGACATGACCTGCTCGTCCTCTTCCGTCCAATCAGCCACTTTCCAGATCTCCCGCTCCTTCTCTTTCTCCCAGATTTCTAGCCCGAATCCCATGTCTATGAGGCCTATTGCCTCGGCAGCTTCGGCGTCACCTTCTGCCGCTGCTTGTGCGGCTGCTTGGCGGGCGAGATAACGCTTAGTGTTACGACGGATACGCTTGTATTTTGTGTTGAAAGGGACCTCGTAACGCTTGAACGGAGATCGGATGTCGAGCACATGTTCGTACGGTGTGCCGTCAGCTTCGTGTATGCGAACAGTCATTTGACCCTATCAACGACAGTAAGAGACGGTCACTGAGCATACTGAGGCAGAAACTCACCTCAAAGAATGAGACAGGCTTGAAAAGCAACTTCGAGACCTCATTGTGCTCAAGAGCTCTGTGAGCAGGAGCCTCCTGTCGCATGGTAATCTCTACGGTCATCTTTTTTCGGTTGAATGATGCGGAGAACCCGAACGCGGGACATCCACTCCCGTATATCCATTGCTCGGCGAATGAGCGTAGATCGATACCGCTTACCTTCCTGCAGGTACGAAGAAAGGAATGAGTTGAGAGACAGTTGTTTGGCAGCTCGCCAGTGATGGCAGACAGAAAGACTTTCGGAAGAACGCGAGATAAGCCAAGGGAAGTCCCGGACTTCCCCAGTCGTCGGTCGAGGATGTTGAGTACAAGTGGAGACTTTAGGTAACCGTTAGGTTGACGAATGGGAGCGTAGCCGCGTCAGGGGGGGGGGCGAGATGTTGAGGTTGACAGCGGATTCGGATAGAGGGCAGGAAGATCCTTGATCCAAGCTCCAAAGTCGCGTGCGGTGACAGGAGTGTTGATATTTACAGAAGAGAGAACGAAGCAGAATGGGGAATGTAGAAGACGCGTGTAGCAAGAAATTCGGCGACTGCCGGAATGGTCATGTAGTACAACCCAAGTCCCTTTCGCAAGTCACCCACTGCTCGTGCGTCGCCTCATCAGCCCAGACTCGGGAGCCTCGTACATGAACCGATGCATACAATCCCTACAACATACATGAAAGACGAAAAAGCATGGATACGTCGAACGCCAAGGAAAGGAAAGAGAAACCCGTCAGCGAGTGCATAGACATGTGCGTGTATCGTGTATCGACGAGCGTCAAGTATCAAGACAGCGTGTATAACAGGCAGGGAGAGACTAAGGTAAGGAAGGAGAGGAGTAGATGATGACGGACGAAGAAAAATACATGCGTAGCAGACGTGCGCGATCTGTACAGAAAAAGGCACAACACCTTGGACGAAGACGAAGAGGAGAAAAAGCACCAAGAGACAGAAACGAAACGCACGGATCTCAAGCCAAATACTTCTCATTCAGCGCATGCACCTCCCTCGCCAAAAATGGCCAGCTCAGCGTACGCCCCAACTCATCTCTCAGCCGCTTCTCGTCCCCGCCCGCCCGCTCCCTTGCCAATCGCACCTCCCAACCTAATAGATTGTACAACAATCGCATGTTGGGCTGGATTAACACCGACAATCGGCGACTTCGCACCACCAAGTACGCTTCGACAAGGCTCAAACCGAGGTGTTGCATCACGTACGCGATCGTCGCCGTTGCGCTCCGCGAAACGCCTACCTGGCAGTGCATTAGTATACGACCGCCTGCGAGGCGCGTCTTTTCGATCCAAGTGGTTCGAGCGTGTCGATGCCGTCGTCGCAAACGCCCTTTATGTCCGGTACTTTGATCCTCCCTTCGCGTTCTTCTGTCCATAGTAACCCTCTATTTCCATGGCACTGCCCCGAACTGAATGCGAACGAAGCCACACATGATTGCGAAAGGTCAAATGAAGAGGAGGCGGTAGACGGGTTGTGGCTGAGCCTGCTCCAGTCAAGACGTCCTCCAGACCACGGAAATTTTCGGAATGGACCGACGTGCCGATTTGATCTGACTGGCGCTCTGTTGTCGATGGCCGTGTATTGAGATTGTTTCGTCCGGCGCCCTAGGACTGGTTCCTGGAGGTCAGCCTCGGAATATGTGTACGCACCCTGTTATCCATGTAGCACACTTTTAGTCTTTCAGAATGTGATAAAAAATCAGCAACTATGCATTTAAGGTGGGAGGTGCATTAGGAGTCTATCCGAGCGAACGCGTCCTCAGGTAAAGAGTTTCGAGCCCAGAAATTGTCCCACTCGTCAGCTTCCTCGGTCGGCCCGAGCTTGTTCTCAGGTACGGCTGGCCTATCGTTCTCGGCGGTGAAGCTATCAAGGATGCATCCAAGTGACGAACACGTCAAACCAGGGCTTTACTCCGCAACTAAGGGTGGCTGATTATAGGCAGTGAGTGGGGCGACTGAAGCTAGGTTTGTGGACCTAACCCTCAACCCTACATTTCACATTCAGTCTTCAACATGTCTCAACGGACGATAGGGAGCACGCCGCAGCGAGAGCATGCATACGCCCC